>WEIV01027526.1:1761-60203 GCA_013390005.1 Calyptomena viridis | reverse complement strand
TTGGCCGCGGGGACAGGGCAGCGTCCCGCCCGCCTCGCCGGAGGGTCCCTCCGCAGTGCCGGGCGCGCCGGAGAAGAGCTGGTTCGTTCTCTGCCCACAGCACCGAGGTGCCACCGAAACAGGGAGGGAGAGCGAGTTGCGCTGTTGTTGTGCTGCTGTGACCGCCCGCCCCGTACCACCCCTTCTGGGCTCCTGAAAGACGTGAAAACTCCGGCCCCGCGTTCTGCTGTGCTGCCCGGTTCCCTCCTGCGCGTCCTCTTACTTCTGTCGCTTAAACGAGAGGCGCGCGCACTTTTCACTTTCATATTTCTCCAAGCTACAAAACAGTATCTAAAACTAATGATGACTATTGAGTCCCGTGTAGGAATTGTGCTTACTCCTGGCAACTACCTGGTTACTGAATTTGACCGACTGCAGGTGCCCAGGAGCGCTGGGCAGTGGGACACTGGCTGCATTGTGAACGCTTAGAAGCTGCGTTTATCGTTTGTTTGCGTGTTTTGCATGTTAAGCGGTGTTAAATGTGTTTACGTAGGCAACAGTGCCCTTGTATTTTGTTGACAAAATTTGGTGTTTTGCAGTGCCAAGAGGTAACCAGCTGAAATAAGACAGGGTATTTCTGGTAAAGTAAGAGATTTCAGCCGTGGAATTTGGTAGGTTGTGTAGATAACTGGCAGGAGCCATTAGGAAGGACGTTTTTTCTTTCCCTTATGCTAGCTAAACCGGCAAAGTAAAGAAGATACCTCCTAGTCCCTCCCAGCATTTGTTTCCCTGTGTGGGCATTGGTGTTGTTGCGCCCTTTTCATTCATTCTTTGGAATGTCCGTGGCTGTGTTAGTGCAGGTGCTACATACATGGAAAAGTGGTTTTTTTTGTGTGGGAAAGCCAGGAATGAGCAAAGGGGTGGGAAAATTCAGCTTTAGGAATTTTAAGCCCCCAGAGCAGTTCTTGCTTTGTTTGCAGCCTCCTGGTCCCGGAGGTGGTATGAAAGGAAAGATGGAAATCAGTAATTTTTTCATTTTGTTGGAACTGGAAGTGTGTCAGGCATCGAGGCTCCGTAGGGCCTTTTGTAAAGAAGAGGGGCAGAGTTTCACTGCAGTTGGAAGAAAAAGGTTGTTTTCCTAATTACAAGACAGATGGAGGGCTGTACAGCAAAGTACAAGAGACCGTGTGCACTGAGCCAAGTCCCTGCAGTGGCATGTGTGGATGGAGCAGCTCTGCTGCCCGTGACAGCTGTGGGATTTCTCTGCCTCAAAGGTGCTCCACGTGTGGTGGCTTTGTCTGGCTGTGGGCCCAGCTGGATGGGCTGTTTGTGGGTGCTGCAAGGTGAATGGTTTGGGAGTGCTTGAGAAGTGCTCTCTTGCTTTGGACTTGAACTGGGAGAGGATGCCTCATGTGGTGAGCGTAGCTCTTCCTGTCCAATCATGCCGGTGCTGTACTTGGTGGGGAGCAGAGCCGAGCGTGCCATACACACCTGCCCTGCACCTTGTGCTGCTCAGAGCACATGCCCTAAACCTCACCTACGGGGCTGTGTTGGAAGTTTTCTCTCCTCCACACAGTCTTTGGCCTCTCTGCTGAGACTATTACTTGGCTGGTGGGACTGGCTGGCCACAAAGATTAAAGGCAGAACCGTGTCATCTGATATGTCAAATGTCATTAAGTTCTTCATGCTAATGATATTGGCCCGTTCTGTATCAAAGCTAGAGCAGCTGGTTTGAGTGCAGTGTCACCAAGCCTTAGATTAGATGTGCCTTACTGGTAAAAATGGTGGCCAAAAATCAGATCCAATCTGAGAAGGTGGCCAGACCTCACAGCCAAATTTTAAGCTCATCAGAAAAAAGGGATCTGATTTAAATTCTTTGTCAAAGGCTGTTGAAAGGATGGAAAAGCAGATGGAATTCAGCAGCTAGAGAAGACTTGTCAGTGATGTTTTTGTTCTTGTTAGAGTCATAAGCTGGAGTTAAATGGGGAAAGGACAAGGCTTTTATAACCAAACTCAAAATATTGCTCCAATGCCTGTATTGAATTTCTGACAGCTCCTTTAGTAGTGAGTAATGATTGTTTAAATGTAAATGGACTGGGTAACTCGCTGTCACAGCACCTTGAGGCTGAACTTTAGCAGGACTCCTAAAGCAGATTTGATATGTAGACAGAAGATAAGATTAACTGAAGTTTGAAAAGAATATTTGAAAATATACAGACCATTGTGGGTCCCACTGCCTGCCTTACAGGAGTGGAAATTGACAAAAATGAAGATTTAGCCAGTTTTAAATACCAAAGTATAGAAAGTCACAACACTGGGAAAGTGTTATCTTGAAAGTGCTTCCAGCAGTATTTCTTATGTCTTCTCAGTAACAGTTGGCATTGGCCCCTAATGGAATCAGGGAAAAGGATTAATTTTTGATTACTAGCCTGAACATGGGAGCACCTATGCCTATTAGGACACTCCTTGCTACAAGGCATAATTTATACTGGAAGCAGCATAAATTGCTGGTACAGAAGTGATATCAGTGATTACAAACTTTTTTGTGAAACACCATCTGAACTGCAAGTTTTTAACCGAGTCCTAAATCTAAACAAGCTTTGCATGATTTCAAGCTGTGGTTTGGCTATTTAGTGCATCCCCTCATGTGCCATTATGAATCTTTTATTACCTACTCTAGTCCGAGTTGACCTCTAATGATACAGCAGAATTATTTTATTAATGCATTTCCCTACAGCAGAGGACTTCTGCCCTGGGCAGTAGCAGAGTACCTGGCCTTGCCTGAAGTAGTGGATGTCCCTGGAAATGTATCCAAAGACACTGAGAGCTTTCCTGCCTAAAGCCCAGTGTTTTAGCATAGTGGTATCAGAGGCCCAAAGTGAAATATGCAGATGTGATGTGATGCAGCATCTGAGGCCTGATCTCTAAACAGAGAGGCTGATCATGGCGAGGCCGGGGCCCTGGCAGGGCAGAGGAGAGGAGGCAGGGAGTGCAGCTTTGGGGGGGCTGTGTGGTTGCAGGGAAGATCCCACTGTGCAGAGTGGATCAGTTCTCCTTGTGCCTCTCTGCTCTGTGATGCTGCTGCCTGCTCCATGTCCGGCTCTGCTCCTCCAGCACACTGTATACATATTTCTGACCCCTTTTGCCACCAGCTGAATGAGGTTTCTTGAAGCAGCAGGCAAAAGGTGTGGGAGACAAGAGCGGGAGTAGTGCTAATTTGCCTCTGCCTCCCCGTGCTGAGCTGAGATGGGTAGAAATGCCAAGAAACAGCACATTCTCCCAGAGGCAGAGCTCATCTCTCCACTTTATTGCTGTTTTGCCCACAGTAGTTTAACCTTTTCTAAAGTCAATTGGTTGGCTAGAATTTGAATGTTGGTCTGGGTGTGCACCTTTAGTGTCTCCAGCATGTCATTTACAGATGAATGATTGAAAAACTGTATTGAGATAAATGACAAAATCAAAAGGTTTCCGCAGTAGAGTTGGAGTTGTTCAACCTGGAGAAGAGAAGGCTCTGGAGAGACCTTATAGCACCTTCCAGTATCTAAAGGAGGCCAGTAGGAGAGTTGAAGAGGGACTTTTTACAAGGGTGTGTAGTGATAGAACAAGGGGGAATGGCTTTAAACTGAAAGGAGATAGGTTTGGACTAGATATTAGGAAGAAATCCTTTACTTTGAGGATGGTAAGGCACTGGAACAAGTTGCCCGGAGAAGTGGTGGATGCCCCATTCCTGGAAGTATTGAAGGTAGGGTTGGATGGGGCTTTGAGCAACCTGGTTTAGCGGAAGGTTGCTAAACCCTTGGTTGCCCATGGCAAGGGGGATTGGAACAAGATGATTTCTAAGGTCCCTTACGACCCAGGATATTCTGTGATTCTATGATTTGTACAAGAAGGGGAACAAATCCTGGCTTTGTTCAGCAAAGCAGTGAAAACACAGACATCCCTAAGCAGTGTTTTGACAATGCTTGAGTTCCAATACCCCTCAAGGGCAGGGGACAGGGAGGTTACTGGAAAAAGTCACCCTATGCTCTGAAATCTCCATCACAGTACAGTTTGCAAGAGGTTTTCTCTGAGCAGGATGGATGACAAAACAGAAAAATGCTGGCAGCTACAGGTGCCCTGTCCAGCCCAGGGCTTCCATCATAGCACTCTGCACAAAGCAGACCCAGCTAGCAGCACTGGGAAGTTTTAATGGATAAGGCTGGTGGAGGCATGCGCCTGAGTAAGGTAATCTGGACAGCCAGTTGGGAGTATGATGTTACACTGATGCACACTACATAAAGAGATATGTGAGTCTGACTCCTGCCTCCATTTCCATACAGCTTGATAATGACTTTTTGTCCTTAGAGGGTAAGGAGATCTTTCCCAGTCATGTTTCAGGGCTGAGAGCTTCTCTGACCAGGACATCGTGGTCTGAAATCTTGAAATAGGGTATGTATGAAATCTGGGAGAAAGACTACCTCATCAGCAGGGTTTTTCATTTGCTGGCAGAGTATGGGATCCCATTACTCTTTCCTCAGGTCTAGGATAGAAAATGAACCATTTCAGGTCTCCTGGGAGCAGCATTTTTGTAATTCCCATGCAGTTCCCCAGGAAATGCAGGAAAGGAGTTCAACAAGGTGTGCCCTCAGTGAGAAGGCAAAGTCAGTTATTTTTTGTACAAAGTGTTGTTCTTAAGTATTGGACTTGTTGATTCAGAGATGCACGTAAATTATAGCCTGGATTTCCACTTGCAGAATGAAAAATGTTTTGTTCTAATAATAAATACTGAATCTCTGCTGTTCCCATTTACATAACACACATGACACAATGTGTAAATCCTCAACAATATTTTTTCAGAATTTAGCAGCTTGTTTTTCTGCAAACACAAACATTTATTTTTGGTGTTAATAATTAATAATATGCCACATGCCCATAATAAATGCAAAATCTAATCTTGTGTAGACATAAATGCATCTGCCAAAGTGGTCTTTCTGTGCTGTAAATGACTTTCACAAAGTGGTAGCATACATTCTATTTTCAGTCACTGGTGTTTTGTTTTGTGAACAGATATGTCATTAAACTTAATGTTTTCCTTTGCAAATAACAAATACTTCACACACTTATTTGTTAAAAAAGAGACATAGTTGATAATTATTAAAAAAAGGGAAGTGGTAAATATATTTGCAGCTGCATCCTAAGCAAAATATAGATGGAAATGTGGAAAATCCCAGCAATGCAGGGAAGGAAACATCAGTCCTCATCTCTGCAGTGAAAAGAAGGAAATTACCTCTTTGGGGTCAAAGTCACTCCAGCAGTTGGACAGAGAATGACTCTACATGGTGCAGAACAAGATATTGGAGTGGTGCAGGGTAGCATGTGCAGGGACACCCTTCTCTTGCTTATTGATTCCTTCCCTCAGAGCCCAGTATTTTTAGGTTTCATCATTTCCTAGAAACCAGCAGTTGAGAAAGCTCCTGACAAAGCCTTGGGGTTGTATCGCGTTAGTGTGTGTCCCACGGGGTGGCCGCCAGTGCGGCCGCTCCCGGTTACGGTGTCACTGCTCTTCCCTGTGGTGTGGGCACAGCCGGCAGCAGCTGCTGGGCTGAAAGCCGGAGCTGTGCTTGTGACCCCCTGCTTTACAAGTTGGATCAGATTTTAACACTGATTTCTGGTACAAGGCGGAATGTAGTTTGTCTCAGCTTCAGTGAAGCCACGTGTAACTGTGGTTTGCTAAACTGCACAGGAAATAGTTGTCTTTCCAGAGTAGGCTGAGCTGACTTTTTGGGAAAGATAGTGATATGCTAACACCAAAGGCTTAACAAAGCATGAAATGTTCTGTTAGTGTGCTGTGTAAAGACCTCCTATTTATATACTTGCTTTGCTTTTATTTATACTATTCAAACCAACTGTTAACTTTGTTGACAATTTAACTATTCGGTTCATTTGTTGTGATTAGTAGTGGAGATGACATGAGGGTCCTCAGAAATTGGTCAAACCTTCCAGAAAAAGTAAACCTTAATATTCCACCATGAAAGAAGAGAGAAGATGGAAGAGATTTATCTGAAGCATTTTCGTGCTATCATTATGCATTCTGTAGGAGACAAAGGTCATAAAAGTCCAGTTGCTATTCATGAGCCAATACTTATTAATCAAATGAAAATGGAGTCTCTAATAAGGATGGAACCAGAGTAACTGGGCTGGAATGACTCAGCCATCCTTACAGTGACAAACTCCCCGAATGGTATTTTCCAAGGTGCTTTGGGGGTAAGTTTTCAAAATTTCCTATTTTCTGAATTTCTCTCTGCTCAGTTCATCTTCTGCTTGGGCACTCTTTGTGCTGGAAACACACAGGCACGTAGAGCTTCACTGAGGCTCATGTTGCTGTAGCTGAACTGAGTTCTAGGGGAGCCTGCTTACCCATGTGGGTGACCATAGGGTACAGCTGTCAATACAATTGATCCAAAATGTGCACAGCAAGGTTTTTTTGCTCTTCCAGAAAGGCTTTTAAGAATGAGATATTCTGTAGAAATGGCCAGCACCAATGCAAGCTTCAGCCATTTTTCAAACATAATAGTAAACACAATATATTATAAATAGGAATAGATTGTTTGTCAAAAAATATTGAACCTGTTTTTGAAATGGAGGTTCTATCTTTTGATTTTATATTTCAAAGATATTTCATGTACTTGAGATTTTTTTAGCAGATAGATTTGTCAAGACTTGGAGTCAGGGACAACTGCTTGTGTTTGTGTGCAGAACCTAACACTGCTCTCGTCTGAGTTAGGCATCTAAGGTTGGTCTTGCTGCATATAATGCATATAGTAATTAACAGTAATTCATCATCTGTCATCAGATACCTTCTAGCTGTTAATACTATCCTAAATGTGTTGCCTTTTAAAAATAGCTGTTTGAGACCTGTAGGTCTCAGAGTATGTATGTAATAACTAGCTGAAACAACCAGCTAATCTGAATTCAGTTCCCAGACAGAACCTAATGTTTGGACACAATGTCTATTACATTTGCTGTGTTAAAGAACCAACTATATTCTGTTCCCTCAGCAGGGCAAAACGTTATGTGTAGAGAACTACTGCTTGTTTACACAATCCCATGTGTTCCTACACAAATATGGACATTACTTAGCACCACTTTTAATCAGTCCGATATTTTAATACTGAATAGAAACACTCCAGGGATAATTTTCATTGTTCTAGTGTTGATGGATTTCTTTCATGGAGGAAAAGCATAATTTAACATTTTGGAGGGAATTACAGTAGTGTTCTGACATGGGATAAAAACACAAGAGCAATGGGCAGGGATAGTATTTACAACTGTCTTATCCTTCCCATTGAAAGGGATGAATAAGTATATAAAAGCATTCCCTACATGAAAACTTGGATTGTGAAGAAGCAGTTCTGGGTGCTCTTTTGGTGCAAGTGTGGAAGTCCTGGGGGAGAAGTGGGGAAAACTCAGTGAGCCACACTTTTGTCAGGTAGCTATTATTTTGATTTGTGGTATACCATTACGAACCAGTGAAGGGCAGCACTATCCAACTGTTTTAGGTAACTAGACAGATCACTAATTATGTTTTCAAGTTTACAATGATGCAAACATTAAGTGTTTAACTGGATTTTCTATGAAAATGGTTGTGTTGCTGTATTGCTGCAGAACATTTTGTAATTGTCAGCAGAATTCTGCAGCTGCAAATTAACAACTTACTTGCAATGGATTTTAGGAAAGGGCATTTCATTTACTGAAAAGCTGAATCTCTTGCTAAGAGGATGGTCAGTTCAATTGCTTTATTAGGTTACAGCATAGGGTCTACACATCAAAACAGATTTTAGTAGATTGAATTATAGTTTGTATTGAAAAATATGTAAACAATAATACAGATATTTTTGTAGTTCAAAACAAAAAGGAGGTATGCTTTTCAACACAAATTGGTATTTCTGAAATTTCCTTCAGCTTTTTTTTAATAGGAAATAATGATTTCTGTATCTGATACTCATATTTATACTCAATATAACAAGATGTTTGAAAGAAGTTTCATTGATTTTTTTTCAAGTCTGAAAATCTAGCTGTAAACTTAAAGAAACTCTTTCAAAGTACCATCTTATTTGCTATGGTGTTTAGGAGGGAATAAAATTAAAAGGTGCTCTACTGTTTAGTCTAATTCTAAATGTTCTAAGTCCATGTGCACATTTAAAAATGTCTTTAACCGCCTTTTGGATTTTACCCCCAAAAATAATATCTTGACTTTCCAGGGGAAGTTGTGTTGTACTAAAAGTTCATGTTAAAAACAGTTCATCTATTTATTTGTAAAAAATTGTTCTGAATTTGAAGCATTGAACAAATGAATTGGTCCTATTAGATGATAAACTGAAAACCCTTTAAATGAAGGTCTTCACCGTGATTTTATGGTAGAGAAAGGTCTCTCCATGTATATTGAAATAGAAGTCAACAGTATTAATTTGCAGCCTTATTCCTTTTCACAGAGAAAATAATGAGATTTTAATACTGGAAGTATTTTACTGCTAAAAAGAACGTGTCTTGACTCAGCTCAGAAATGTAAGTGTGTGTGCATTCAGCCTTCCTGTGTCCTTCACATCCCTGCCACAGCCTCTGGCTGCCCAGCCATTCTGCAGTGGGACTGTGCAGTCAGGCTGCTTCCCAGGGCTGAAGAGAGAGGCAGAAATGTGTCTGGAGGCTCCAGGAGCAGTTCCGAGTGGAGTGCCTCCTGCTGGCCCTTTGGGCAGTTTTAGAAGTGATAAAGATTGCCTGATAGCTGGGCTTTACACTAATCTCCTATCTATGAATCCAGAAGTCTCTGTTTTAACCTCAGAAGTTTTGTGGTGTGGCGTATGTCTGAGTAGTCATTGCGTGTTCATCTGCTGTAAGCAAAAAGGGAGCTTGTGAGAAAAGTTTTACATAGTTGCTAGAGTTAGCAGAACTCCTTGTTTTTGCTGTATCTGGAATTATTTTTGGTGTTTTATGCACTCTGAGTATTTGAAGTAGTAAAGTCAATTCAGATGGTGACACCGTGTCCTTGCAATGTTTTGCATGATGTGAATGCTTTAGGTTTTTTAAAGATGTTTAAGTGTTTCTGGCATACAGCTGGCCTTTCTGCCAAAAAAAGTCCAACTGTTGTGTAACAGAGTAGGAATTTGAGGGAGGTCCTGGCTTTTCATCCTCTTTTTCATACAGATATGCAATTCCTTCAGCCTTGTGATAGTGGAGAGAGGATGTCAGGGCCAAGATGATGTTTGTTGTTTTCTTTCTTTAGCAGGCTCATGTACTAACTAAACATAAATATCAGGATATTCACATTCCTATAGCCAACATCATTTATTTATATTTTAAATTTCACCTGCATTGCATGACATTTATTACTATATTTAATGTGCAAGACTGTCCAATTAATTCATGAAAAATTCCCCTTCTCCTTTTAAGGGATTAAAATAATATTTTATGTGATGCGTCTGGGACACAAGTTACAAATTAAAATGGCGACATTTGCTGCAATAATGGTTTTTATGTTGGGGAACCAGACCGATAGATCAGATTATAGAAAGACAAATGAATCAACAAATGAATTAAATGATTAAAAGCTTAAGCTGACACTGAAGTTTATATGTTTACTCTGGTACATAAAACATCTATTGATCTGCAGTTTGATCAGTAATATTTACAAATTTATTCTCATATACATCATTATGATTGTATTCTCTTGCATTAAAGGTGTGCTAGATTACCTGAGTAGGGCCCTGGCATTTCACCCTGAACCTCATTAGCCAGGCTGCTGCAGCTGCTCAGACTGGGGAGCTCTGCTTTCCATGCATTGGTAGGGCTGGCACCCGAGGGGAAACAAAAGAGCAGGAGGGCAAACGCTTCTCCCAGGTGAAGTTGTACCATATGGATGTATCAGTTCTCTAGTGGCAGCGTGTGCTGGGTTGGGAAGCAGGCACAGGAGAGCTGGTGGGGCTGTCCCAGGGCCCAAGTCATCTGTGCCTGGAGAGGGAGGGAGAGCACTCTGGGGCTCTCAGCAGTGCCTCCTCCCTCGATAGGGTTGTCTTTCTGAGCAGGAACAGTGGAGTGAAGAAGGCCATAGAGCAATCAATGTCTGCATGATTTTGGCAGCTGACACGAATAAGAGCTGGGGGAGAGAAAAGGCCGGAGGAGATCAGACCCATCTAAAAGACAGACCTGTTTCAGGTTTGTGAGCTCAGACCACAAGGCAGTGTGTCTCTGGAGATGGCTTTTGTTTGTTTTCAGAGGTCCATTTCTCCAGGACTTTTAAGAGTAAGGTTTCTGAGGGTAAGCATTTCTTTTCCTAATCCTTTGTTCCTCATTTCCTTTACACATGTTCTGAAAAGATATTATATTAAACATCACACAGGACCTCCTCTGAGTTTGGACATTTTGAGGAGTCCAGAGACTGATTTCAGGACTTGAGAGGATGGGAACTCACTGTACTTTGCTCCAAAAGAGCATGTACAGAGAGAAAAGGATGTGAACCTGGAGGTTTCTCATATAAAATAGAGCTTAAAAACAACTGTGAACAATAGGCAAGTAATTCCAGAAAAGCTAAACTGGATCAAGCTGAACCAGAGGTTTATTAGGCATGGAAATCTGGGCAATGGAATGGTCTGCTGATAAAAGAGGAAGTACAAAGGATCTCTGAAATCAAATATTTTAACAGATTTCATTTTTTCAGACTTATGCAGAAACACATAAAAATGATTAGAAAGAAAATTTCTGAAATCAGAAGTTAAATGCCAAGGGAATGCATCTAGCATTCATATTGTAGTTGATGCTAAAGCTAAAACTGCTTTCAATGGGCACAGGGTTCAGATTTGGGTCTTTCAAAGACACCTGTTGTGTACTTTGGATCATCTACCCTCTTTGGCTCTCTGATTTCAGCAGCTTTGTTTGCAGATCAGGGACTGAGAGCTGGGAGAGCATGTTTTGGCATTAAGGTCTGTCCCACTGGGTAGTCTGGCCACTGGCTCCCAGTTCTGCCCAAGCTGTAACTGGATGTATTCACCATGTATATCCTTCTGACTTTCCAGTTTGCAGTGTCCCTCTGTATTTTTCCTAAACAGAGAAATGGTAATTAAAATTATATGGGGAATGTGCAATTGGAGGTTGAAGCAGTAGGGCACAAAAAGCATAAAATATTTGTTCTCAATTGTCATATTCTTCACCTGATGGCTGAAATCACAGATTATATCCAGAATGAGAAACATTCTGCACTAAATCAGTACATATTGCAACTTTTTAGAAAAGTTTTTGTAGATATTTATTAGCCTGGATCTAAGCAATATATTTACAGGAAATATAAATGTGCTGCTCTGATGGGAGTCTGCAGTGACCCTGCTGGACAATTCCATAATGGGCACCACCATCAGGCAAATCGAGGCAGGGGAACCTTCAGGAAGGTTATGCTAAATACTCCTGGGAGAGTCAAGGCAGCACAACCTAGAACTGCACAGGTTAAAGCTTGTAAGTAACTTTACTTAGGAGAATAATTTTATATTAATTCTTAAGCTTCTTTTGTTTTTGTAATTGCATTTGTGTGTAAATAAATACGTAGGTTATCTTACCAAAGAGATAACACAAAGTCTTTTACAATTGGAAATTGAACTATATAGAGTCATGTCATAAGTTGTTGCCTGAACACTCTTTTACTTCTGAGTAACTTGGTCCAGCTGCCCTAAAACAGCTGTTTACTCCATTCCGATTCTATTTAAAATAGGGATCTGAACTAGTTTTTTTGTTTTGTGGTTTTTGTTTTGTTTTCATTTGTTTGTTTTTATTTTGGTTTTGAGGCCCTGTTTTGCTCAGCCCAGAAGTCTGAGAGTTCAAAAGTTAAGTATTTCTTAACAAGAACAACATGAAATTAATTTGAAAAGAAAACCATTAGAAACATTGTTTTCTAACACATTTCACAATTTATTGATGCTAAGTCAAAAAATATGGAGAAATACATCTAGAGTAATTTTGTCACTGGACCATCATCTAAAGTGTGATTAGTCTCCTAATGAATAATAAACAAAGTGCAGCTGGAACTGCAGGGACTTGCATGACTGAAGTAGAGGGCTCATGAGCTAACTGTGGGTATTAAGGTCCTCTCCCTCCCTCAAATGAAGAAATGAGCATCTAGCAGCACAAACGATTGCTGTTCTATTGTCTCATACGCAGGCTGCTAGAAGAGTATGGAAAACAAATTGAGGTATGTGTCAGAAATGACTTTAACATGGAAAGTCTGTGTCCTTGCTGTAGGGCTCCCTAGGATAACTCGTGTGTGGTTGTCTCACTGCAGCTGTGATCTTATTATCACCATCAGATGGATCTGCTTGCTTATTTCTGCATCCTTTTGTTCACTGCAGATCAAAACCAGAAGGTCCATTTCATCTGTATGCATGTTCTGCAGTCAATCTAATAACTTCACCAGTTTTCTCTGGCAGATAGGCTTCTTCACTCCCATCTGCCATGTAGATCTCTAAAGTGTTGTGGGACTTGTTTAAGCAACCTTGGTGTATAAGATGAGATGCATCTGTCCAACAGACAGAGAACCTCTCTTCCCTTTTAACAGTTTCGAGTCATTTAGTTACTAGATGGTTAGTGGTTCATGTATCTTTATGGCTTCTTGGCAGCTTCCTGAGAAGGTGGAAATCCTTGGATGGTGTTATTGCACTGTGGTTACTTAATATATGTGACATCATCCTCTACCACAATGGTCGTTAGCAGGAGTATGGAATTAATTCAGCAGCCTGGGGATTTTGGAGAAGCTATTCTAGTTCTGTCCTGGTGGATACTGAAAATATTAAGGATTGAACAGGATGAAGTTTATGTTGATGTCATCTTTGGTCCACCATGTATGTATGTTAACATACCTCAGTCATCTGTCTATGCCTGCACTTCTCAATCCTATTGCCAATTACTGGAACCAGCCTCTCTCCGTATGTATTTTAGAAATTAGTCTCTGATTATTAAATCATGACTGCATGTTAACACACATTATTTTTATAAACCCACTGCAGACTCCCATGCATTATAAATAAATTGTATTAACTCCAGTTCATATGAAATATTTATAAATATTATGGAAAGGGCTTACTTTCTGTGCATAGTTATTAGACATTTTAGATTATAAAAGATTGCAAATGGTCAATTATGCAAAATTATGAGAATACAAACTTAAAACTAGGCTCATAATCCTACAATGAGAGAGACACAGAAAACCAAGATTCCAACTGGGTTCAAGAAGAGTGGCATGCTTTATGTTTCTTAATTATCTTTATTTCCCAGTAGTATTGCTATTGCCAGAGCTCAATTTAGTATGTGCCAATGGAAGAGTAATAAGTTGCAGAAACACTCCTATATCAGATGTGAGAGTTTTACTCTCCTCTCCTCTCTGAACATAAACCCATAGAGGACAGATGATTTTAGCTATACCATGTTTGACTCAGAGCAATTTTGGAATTTGGGCAGAAATCAGTTGTGAATTAATTGGTTCTTACCAGAAACCCTTCTGGAGATGGGCAAGGAGGCTGTTGATGTCACTGAATGTTAAGCAGCTAACAGGAATTACAAATCTAGATATTTTTGTAAATTTAGGTCATAACTACTGAGTCTTTGAAAATATACCCTAGTGTGGTAATAAAACCAGAAGCCAGAGCAGGAGGACTGAGGCTGCTGGTTTCCAGTACTCTGGTTTATGGACTAGGGAAGGACATGGCTGAGTGACAGGAAGAAGGTTTTTAAAATATTCATTGAGGTTCCGCTGAATCCAATGGAAAGCATCTTTTCTTCTCTGTGAGAACCCGGGGATGCCAGTGACAAATACCTCCAAAATCCTCAGCCTGGTGGCCTCAGTCCAAGCTGGCCTTCATAGAGCTGCCCATTAGTTTCTCCACCAGGGATTAGAAGCTTTTGAGATGTTTTACCTTTTTGTTTTGATGAGGAAGCACTTCTAAGAGGACTCTGTATGATCTTTTACATAAATATGATAAACCTGTTTACCCAACCTCCTCTCATCCACAGCTTTCCTAACTAAATCTAGGTTATGTCCCTAGTTAGAAAATTTAATTAATAAATAAGTTAAATGTTTATACAGCACCTTGAAGCTATAAAGTGCTGTCTAAATCCCAAGTACTAGCAAGTCTCTCAATTATGATACAGTATGTTTATACAAATATGTTTGATGTCCTCAGAACATTTGAACTAAGTGGAGCATATTTCCTGTTGAGAATAGATTTTGCTAGTTGGAAGCCATGCCTTATGAAATGCAGACTCCTGTCACAGCATCCAGTTCAGGAAAATAACAACATAAAGAAACATAATTTTCTGCATTAAACCTACATTTTCTAAATATTTTGAAGCAATATTTCTAAGAATCTCTTTCTCCTGCTTTAATCTGAATCATGTTGCTTTGTGGAAGAACCTGCAAGTTTTATTATAGCGGCATTGCATTTGACTGTAGTTAATGGTCTGACTTTTTTCATTATGTATTTTTATGAGTTTGTCGTTTGGACGTTTTTAAAATGGAAACATAATGAAAATCATAATACCATTAGGAAGCTTTTCTGTACAAGAACAGTTTTCTCCATAGCCTACTCCTACCAATACCATTTTTCTCATCATAATCAGAGGAGAGTTCTGGCTTTGGGAACACTGGGATTTACTGTGAGGTCCAGGACTGTAGCCAGGGAGAAGGCTTGCTCTAAAGCAGTCTTCTATTACTGTAGTTGCAGGAGAGATGTAATAAGATGCATGAAAAGACTAAAAGAAAATGTAGTCTAAGTCAGAGATCTCTTTTCACACTTAAGACAATGACTTCTCTATGTATATACCGGGCTATAAATTATTACCATAAACTTTCTTAGACTTGGAATATCTTTAGCACTTTTGTTTTTGAGTGTTGAAGCTGTCAGGCAGTGCCTCAACAAGCATAATTTATTTTGTCAGGGAAGTAGCTCTTAACATTACAATGCCTTTCTGCCTTCTAACTAAGGATAGTTTATGAATTACGGTGTCACTGCTAATGCCAGTAAAGAGGTCACATTTTACTGTGATGGAGAAGAAAAATTGTGCCTAAGGACTCCAGAGAATGCATGTACATTTTGGGTAAAGAGCTGTTAGACTTCTAACAGCCAGGTCGGGATTCATATGCTCATAGTTGAAAACTGATACTAGATAATTACGCCATGCCAACAGATAGCCTCAAAGATATGCTACCAAGGATACAGCATGCTATTTGTGGCATTAAAAAGCTTTAAGGTAGAAAACTCTGAACTGCTCACCATTAGGCTGGCTCTGCTGCCACTGGAGTCAAAAGTAGAACTCCTGTCAGCCTCCACAGGAACCATGCTGCACTACTGACACGTGTGTCAGATAATTACATCATTAATTGCATGACCAAATATCTTAATTGTAAATCTGACTCAACCTTACCCATCTGTAATGTATTAAAAGTATAGATGGGCAAAGAACAAGACTTTTTGCAATGACTATCAAGCCTTCAGCATTATGGGTTTTTTTTTCAGATTAAACTGAAATTGAGAGGAGATAGAGAAAACCCCTTTCAGAACAATGGTCTGATAAGAAACAGCTGTTTATGCAGTGATTAGGAAGTCACCTAAGTGATGGTTAAGAGAACGATTCCACCTACTTGAGCACTAGCCTGCTTATGTGTTGCTTCCCCTTCACTCCCTGGGATCAACTGTGCCCCAGCACAAGTGCTAAATCACAGGCAGGGCTGCAAGAGGCTGTCCTGGTCCCCAGCCTGTGTCCTCCCTCCTGCAGGGTCCCTGGGTGCCTCACTCCATCCTGTCCATCCTGGGCAGCACCCACACTGCACAACTGCTTTCACCTGCCCTAAAACTCTCCTTTTGCAGTGTCACGATCTTTTGTCATGCTACTTGCTGAGTTCATGATTAATACCCATCCTTCATGTGAACTGTTACCCTGAAAAGCATTTCTGAGTGATGCTCAGATCCCTGGGAGCTTCCCCCTCCCAGGCTGACTGCCATTTGGTCCCTGAATTTGCTCTTTGTCAGCCAAAGGCAGTTTATTTTGCCTTTTTTTTTTTTCTTTTAGCTCTATTTTCTCTGATACTTTCTATTCTATGAAGATCAGATGACAGGCAGAACTGCAGATGGAATTGAACTGAGTAATGCTCAAATTCATTATGCCAGACTTCTACCTATGTTTTGCATATCTGAAAGCTGGTAATGATTTTTCTGCAGATAATTTATCATTGATGCAACCTTTTCTAGTCTCACCCTTTTGCCTATCTTATCAGCCAAGACCAAGCCTGTAGAATAAAACATCCTTCACTTCTCTGCCCAAATCTGTACTAAAACCTGCTGGTTTCTCTGCCTGTGATCCCACACCTGCTGCAGCGCTGGACTTCCCTTAACTCTCTCCTGACTTCTGTATTAAATACATGAGATGGTATTGCAGACAAGTTGAACTGTCTTCAGTCTATGCTTTTTGCTCCCGTAACACAGTGGCCATGGGACTGGGTTGCTCTCTGTTAGCCTACTCCATGTGTTCATCCCATACCTGCTTAATTGTCCAAATAACCTATTTTCTGTTCACTTTAATCTTGTTTTGCAGATAAGTATCTTGTTGTGTCACAGAATGGGTGTTTTTCAGTTGAGGTAGCCCATCAGTGCAGGCTCCCTCATCCTGGGTAACCTCAAAGGGCTTGTTGTCTGTAGGAATTTCGAATCATTGTTTAAGCTGATTAGAAAAGAGAATTTACTGTAGATAGTAAAAGCCCAAACAGATCTTTGCACTGTATAAGCTATTATGCTGTATCTACACACTTTGTGGGTTTTTTTGAGATAATCTTATGTCTTATAAAATTCAGTTCTCACTGTAAGCTATTTCCAATGTTGATCAAATGTTTTCTGGTAATTCCTGAAACTTTCTGGCTGTTACCTGGAGTAGTGACCCAATATGCATTTTTGGTATATGGTGTGCAATTTCCTTCTTGAGAATGATCAAGAATCCTAATACAGAGTTGGGAGATTGCAGCGTTTTGTTCCTCAGAACCAGGCTTCTTCACCCACCAGGTTGTCCAACTAGGCAAAGTTGTAGTTAGTGTCAGCAAACCTGTTTTGTTTGATGGGGAAGTGATGGATGATCAGTGTTCCTTGTTTCTTTAGTAAATATTAAGATTTTTCATGCTTTACTGGATGAAATCCTGTAATCATTTGCATGAATGTAATAGTACTATTATCCTTTGGATTATGTTGTTAAAACTGAGCAGAATTTAATTTATTACATTGTATTTAATTAAATGCAATTCTAATTAAAAAGCAGTAGTTCCTATGATACTCTTTGCATTCTTTGTAGCATGTGTGCAATTTAAAGAAATGTACAGTATATATTGAGACTATGCTAACTGGCATGAGGGTTACCAGAGTAATAGCTTTAACTACAGTAAATAGAAGAATAAACCCCAGGGTAAATATCAGTAGCTTTATACCTCCCCATAGCACAACAGGGATTGCTACAGGAAAGCAGTCAATTTCTATACAGGCTTTATTTTTCAGTGCTAGTTTTCCAGCAGTTATAGCAATTTGGAACTGAAAATGCACAAAAATACTGCTTTCACATAAGCAAAATGTTTTCTCTGGCACTCTTGTCCAATCACCTGATGAAGAAAGGCAGAGAGACAAATAAGAAATCCCTACACTAGAGATCTGTTGACCCAGCTGAGATGAGGCTCCCTTGGCATGTTTGTGTGGTGTAAGACTCCCTGCCCATCCTAGCCAAGGTGTCGTGTTCACAATTCAAAGTGGGCCAGGTCCCCATGGGATGTGGAGGGGTCCAAGGAGAGCATCTCAGACACTTCTAGAGGTGAATGCTGCCTCTGCTTGCCCCTTTGAGCTGTCATATCTAATAACTCTTTAAAACTTTCCTTTGTCTGGTTCCAGTTCTAGTTCTCCAGCTTCATTCTTCTGTTACTACTAAATAAAATATTCCATAACCAAGTATATGAAAAGAATTGTATTTCCTGGTACTTATTAACATGTTATCTGGATGTGACTTTTGGATGTGAGTTACAGTACAAATGTGCATTAATATCCATGAATGATTTAGCTGTTGAAATATTCTTAGTTAACAAAATTTACAATATCATCGATCATTGAAAGAAAGGAATCAAGCATGGGCAAGTGAAGTTGTCTGATTTTGAGGAATATGAATTGCACTTCCTTAAACCAGAATGCTTCCCAGTTTTTCCCACCCCATTCTGGAATTCAGAGTGCAGGTCCAGAAAGATCTTGAGATTGTCCAGTCAAACCCTTTCTTTCTGTTACACGACTCAATTTCTCTCTGTTTGCTATGAGGCTAAATAGCTCACAGAATTAATTATTAAAAATATGTTATTAATTTTTAGTTTGAATTAATCTGCCTTCAGCTTTCAGCCTTTGCTGCTTGTGACACTTTTTTCTGTTAGATTAAAGGTCCCTTTAGCACCTGATATTTTCTCCCCACGAGGTGCTTATCTGTTGTAATCAACTCACTGCTCAATCTCCTTCTTGATAAAATAAACAGATTGAGCTGTTCCGTTTTCTCACTGTACAGTATTTCCTCCAGCCTAAAATAATATATGTGAGCTGCTTCTTCACATTCTTCAATTTTTTTTTTTTAACATCCTCTGCCTTACACAGCTTCTTATATCTAAAAGGAACAATCTACCACAAAAATTGCTTTTTTTCTCCCCTCCTCTAAGGAACAATCATCATACAATGACCCTATGGAAGCCTCAAAAAAACAAGAACTGGATTTCTTTTGACAGCATTCATTTATTAGGCAGCGAGGGCAGCTGAATGTATCTGAATCTTAGTGCTTCATTTTTGGGTGAACCAGATTGCGGTAAAATCCTCTGATTCATTGGAGGGGAAGGTGAACAGTGACACATATCCCAGGAGAGGCCACTTTGTCATGTCACAGCTGCTGATGTGTTGGACTTAAACCTGAAGGCTTCGTGGAGGGGATAGGAATTGTGTCCTGCACCAGAACAAGGTTAGGGATCGTGCCGTGGCCAGCCCTGCTATGCCAAACTTGAGAGCAAGTCCTGTCCACCTCTTCATACTCTGTGATTTGGTGATTTTAAGCTTACCTGATATCAAACAGTAGCAAACATGTTGTGGGTGCAGAGGGCTCTGGGGAGGAAGGCAAGTCAGATGAGTAGTGCTGGTACTGCCGCTTTTGGGGGCAGAGGAAAGGGAAGGTTTATTCTGGATGTGCAGGAAAGGGCTGAGAGCAGAAGGAAATTGCTCCACCAGTTACAAATGTCACTCAAACCCCTTGTTTACTACTCTTGTGATACTTAATGGGATTGCTGTGGGAATCAAATGCTATCAGCATTTGCATTTGCCATCAGCACGCTATCAGTAAGTTTAAAAAACTTGCCCCAGTTTGGTAGTTACCTCACTTTACAATACAGGATATGTTGTAGATAATTAAAATAATTAAAAAGGCAGTTTTAGGGCTAGTAAAAAGAATAGCAGAATAAAAGGCATACCAATTAAGTTTCTCTCTATTTACCTGGTGGAATCAAACTGCATTTTAGAAGACAAAGTGAGTTACAGGTGAGTTCCTCCTGATGGTGTCTTACAGAACTTCGCTTTTTTGCTGTTTGTACCTTCAAGCCTTCACGTGGGTACAGGTAACTGCCCTTAGAGGCTATACTTCATGGTCTAAATAACCAAAAATTTCTGTACTTTTATACAGGAATGCTATATATGGTGAAATATGTGGCATTCCTGCCTTCAGCTGCTGAAGGATGGAGGAGATGATGTGCTGGGATTTCAATAGTTGTCTATGACTGAACAGTCATGGTTCAATAGTTTTTCCCTACTGTTAAAAAAAGCTATTTAAGAAATTGCTAATACCTCATTTAAGACCTTGATCCTTTTGATGTGATGACAGGGGGTCAACCTTGGAGGCGGTGTCACAAACAGAAAGATATGAATGTTCAACATGTAGAAGTATTCATTAATGACTCATAAGCAAGTATGCCTGGCTACTAATTGGAGATTTTTGTGCAGAAAGATTTTACTTAAAGGCTCCATACAATTTAACTTATTTTTGTTCTGTGAGGCTATCTTTTTGGCAGGAAGGACTCATTAATCCTTCCTTTTGTAAATGACAGGGTATTGAGAGGGTGGGGAGAGAGGAGGGCAGGTAGAACATGCATCTGAAATGCCAGAGAGATTTTGTACCGATACAGCTCATACCACCAAATAGCAGAAAGGATGTCAGAAAAGAGGAAAACCTTTATTCTAGTGCTCCTTACGTCAGTGCATCATCGATGAAACCCAGCTCTACTTCAGTGTGTGAAATCTGAAGTTACACTTTTATGATCCCTTTCTATTTGTTATGTTTTATTTAAAGCAATGCAGCTAAAATCCAGTCTGCTTACCATCGAAGTGTTTGAATTAACATTTTACATTCTAAGCTGATTTCTCATTATCTGAGAATTCTTGTTAGAGTAAAGGTTTGTGGGGAGCTGTGGGGTTTGGCAGGGAGCCTGATCCTGCTCCCACTGTGTATGGAGTATCCTCTTTCTGCCCTTGTGCAGAGACTGCTCTCCATCTACCAGAGGCAGTGAATCCTGGAGAGGCGGCTGCACAGAGCAGCGGTGGAGTGCATGGGGAACCTAGAAATAGAGAACAGCTACATATGTGCCTAACAAACCTTACCTTGGCAAGCTTCCCCTTGAGCTAAGGCCAGTGCTGTTTTCACATTTTATTACTTTTGAGCAAGAAACAGCTATAATTTAAACAGATTGAAATGTATCTCCACCCTTTCAAAGGATTAAACACGCATTCTTGGAAACAATTTCGTTGGAACAGATAACTTGGTATTTAACCTTTTTTTGCTTAGTCTATATCATAGGCTAACAGATTTCATGTTTCTACTAGCTGAACCACCTTTTATCCTGTTCTAGCAAGGCCAGATTAATCTATTTTTTAAGATTATAAATATGTCATTGACCCCGTTTGCTACCATACTTAATGAATTCATTAACACTTTTCTATGTTGTATTATTGACAGTGTTATACAGCTGTGCAGAGAGCTCCAGCCATTGTACTGTAAATCACTAATACACAGAGTGAAAGCAGTTGCTGTTAATGAGAGCTCACCTACCACTCACATGTCAGAGATGTTATTAAAAGCACTATGACGTTCACAGATTTGGTGGAGGCTGAATTTATGTCTGTGATAAATGGAAGAAAACTAGACAGGATGGTTGGCCACACACCTGAGCAGACTGTCTGCAATGCCAGCACTTTGCAAAGAACATTAGAGAAATTAACAGAGATGTCCTGATTAACCAGCTCTTCCAAGTTTAGCATAAGCTCTTTACTCTTTGGAAGAAAATACTTCCAAGGAGGATAGAGAATTGTTTTTAATGGAGGTAATCTTCTAATAAATTACTTCTGACCAAGGGAAGACTTGGAGGGGCAAGGTAATCCCAGTGTAAAGTTGATTTAACTTCTCCATTATCCTCAGGAAGGCTCTGGGATTGAAGCTTTGAAGAGCTGTATGTGACATTTTTAAAAGGTTTCAGCAGAGGCTTAAACTCCTATAATGTTAAATATATTTTCTGAAGCGATGGCAGGGGCAAGACATGAGGAACTTTTTTGTGTGTGCACTAAAGGAGATGACATTGGATTTTTGACAAGGTTATGAGATGCAAAAATACATGCTTTTTTTCCTTCTGAGTATAGCCTTTCCCAATTAGTAACAAGCAGGATTTTTTCATTTTCTTCTGGAATTCAGCAATGTACACAAAAGGAACTTACTGTGCAGTTCCTAGCAGACATGACTGTACATCAAAACTGTGTCTGATGCAACCTCTGCCTGCGTGCTCTAGATCTGGCGTGGAGCATATTGGCAAGGCTCATAATGTAGTTAACTGCCCTCACTGGCCTGTGCATAAAGAGAATATGACTTTGCCAGTCTTAAGAACTGGCACCTTTTTCATTCAGGTACAAGAAGGAAACCTGCAATTGTCATTTTTCGACAGGATGTACTGATTTGCATTACAAGGCTGGGAAGAAAACATGCATTTCATCTGCTTTGACAGTTAACCTTCTAAATTATACTTATCAGCTGTATCAGCCCAGCTAGAGGAGCAGGGGTTGATAGTGTTGTTCTCGCTGATCAGGGACAATGCACACCTCCGGAATTCTGCATTCCCTTTGCCACTTTGGTGGCATTTATAAATATGACAGCTGTGAATTAGCTCAGCTATTTACAGGCTGGATTGCACATGGCTTACTGACAGAGAAGGTGCAATAGGTTTTTTCTTCTCTTTCACTTAGTGTTTGATTTCCACTAGGAAAGCTGTGACAGCCAAATATAATAGCGGTCACAAGCCTCACTAAGACTCTGCTGATCTATTTGCCTTGCTAATTTCTGTAGATAGTTATGTTTGCATTTGCGGTCAGTCTCAGCAGGAGGATCTTCCTTTTACAGCTCTATGTGGTTGTGTTACAGGATAATGAAGATGAAGGAGGCTGCACACCTGAATTCCTGCCTTTACAGAGGAAGGTGTCTCTCCCTTGTAGCTGTTCGGGTGCTAATCATGCTTCTGCCTTTCACACGGCCTGTTTGATTGGTGTTCCCTGCTGGATGGGCTCTGTAATGAACTGCAATGCATGGTGAGCAGTTCACGTAGCCCCTGCGCCATATCTTTTTCTTCCATAGTAGGAAGCACTTTTGCTTTTTTTTCCCAGAAATTTCTGTCTATATTCCATTTCGCTTGAAAGTTTAAACTTTTACTGAATTTCTCTGCTGTCACAAACAGAAGTGAGCTTTTCCTTAGACTGTATGGCTATGTCTGTATATGAGGGTGTGCAAAAAGTGCCCAGTGTTGTGGTAGAAGAGAGGAGAGGAGTTCAGCTGGAAAGACAGTGGGGCAGAGAGCAGCCAGAGCCTCACATCCTCCTGGGATGGGAAGAGTGGAGGCCCCTAAAGCCCTGTTTTGCCTTGCAGCATGCCGTGTCCTGGTGCGGTTAAGGCTAAGCATTCATTCAAACTGGGCCACTCTGAGTGGCTGGCATGTTCTTGCCTACTTTCCCTTCTCATGGAGAGAGTTCCTGTAAGCCAACAAGAGATTAAACAGGGAAGACACATTCCTTCCTCCAGACGCTAAAAAGTCTCACTGATGCCTTCTGTATCAGCCATGAAAGTATCCATGTCCGTATTGATGCTGGTGAGGTTCCTCATGCATCACAGTATCTAAGGGTCCTAAAACAGAGAGATGCTTTCCCTACTCTGCTCTGAGGGAAATCCGGACTTCTCTTGTCAGACTGAGACTCATCAGCACTTGTGCAACGCCTTGTTGTATAGATGTAATCATACATCTCTCTTATGTTGTGTACTGTGGGTTTGTGGCACAGAGTAGAGGATCGGTGTGGAAAACTATTTTGTGTCTTATAATAGGAGTTATTTCTGTGATAGATGCATGTTTGCACACAACCCCCTTCAGACTGTTAGAGTGATCTCTTGTAATCTCTTCAATACCTCCCCTACAATTCTGCACAGTCACCACCAAAATCAGTTATCATGGAAAATCCTCCCCCTTCTGCCCTCTTGCATTGCTAAAATCTAATTTCAGCCCGGGAAAAAATGATTTAAAGGATTCATATGGGCAGGGTGAATTTTGTGACAGACTGGTCCAGAGTTCCATCCTGGAAGCAGTCCTACCTGTCAGCTGAGCCACTGCAATATCTGTAATTTTTATGTATTAGTGATCTGGCACCTTTCTCTGCCATCTTGTGCTATACAAAATTAGCCCAGCATATGGATAGTGTAAATTGGAGGGCATAGGTTTGAATAATGAACAAACAGTGACTATGCTAATTGGCTTCATGGGTATGGAGTTTAGTATCTACAGAGCAAAATCACCTCAGCTGTTTTACAATAAATAAATAATAAAAACGAGAGTCCCTGATTTGGTGTTGTGTTGTTTTGTTTTGTTTTGACAATAGCAACTATTTCTCGCCTCCTACTTATTGTAATTAGATTTTGTGTGCAGCCCAATTTTCTACATATTGTAATGAATGGCTCTTACAAACAGGTGAGCCAACATCTTTTTCCTCTAAGTTTTTAATGTAGCTGCAGTTTATAATAAAGATCAGCACATCCAAAGGTGTTCATCAAGTTTGTACATCAAAACAGTAAGAAAAGCAGGAATCACTTTGCTCTTAAGAGCTGTAAATATCTTATAAAACTGAATATCAATTTTCAAAAAATAAAACTTGCTATAAAAAGAAACCCTCAGAAAGATATATTTTACAATAAGATTTATGAATTTATTTCATAAAAGTGTATGAATTTCTACTTACTACAGCAGTTTCCAAACTGATTCCCCCCCTGCCCGGCAAATGGTTTTAATGACCCTCATTCTTCCTCTGCCTGATCCTAATTCTGCCACCCATGGTCCCCACTGGCTTCTGGGGAGTGACCTATGGCACCACCGAGTGCTAAGTCAGCAGCACCACTGTCTCCCTTGCCAGCCCTGTTCCTAAATCCTGGCTTACAGAAGCACCCTATTGCTGCAGGGCTGAGAATGTTCTGTCTTTCCAAAAGTCGTGGGCCCTGTTGGGTGGGAAAGGTGGATCTGGCATGGAATGGGAAGCTGGGAAACTTTTGGGAAGTTGTTTACTGCCATTTAGGTCCCTGTTCTCAGTTCAGGCCGATCTTGTCAAACACTAGTGTTAGGATTTAGCACAGGCTGAACTTGTGCAAAGTGAGTGCAAGCAATTTCGGTTCTCCTCTCACTACAAAACAAAAGGATGTGGGAGAGGAAAAGAAAGGTGGTTTTGCCTTGTGAAAGCTGGTTCCTTGTGACAAGACATGCTTTTTCAATGCTGTACAAGCATACCTCAGTCCTCACATTAAATTTTACGATCAGTGTTTTGGGGAACATAGAAAATGATCTTCCAAATGGGGTATTTTGGCTTTTGGCTGTGGCTTTTTGGGGTTATGGTGGTATTCAGAAATTGAGAAATGTGATCTAAATGCAGTCTACAGAGGAGTTCTTAAGCTGCCTTCATTTCTTGGGTTGGTTTCAAACACCAAGTACCTGCATTTTAGGTGCTGTTCCTGTAGTTTTAACTGTAAGTGGAGAAATTTGATAGTCACATCTATCCTTGAGGAAAGACACCTCTAACTTAAACATGTTCTTTGACTTACCATAAATCATATAATTCATAAGGATTGATCATTATTCATGGTGAGCTAGAAAAAATCTCCTTTCTGTCATATCCCTCCTTGATAATGTGATGATCATTACTATGTTAAAAACCTTAAGAAATATCCTAAACAATCTTCTTATCAATACAAGCCTTTATAATGGAAATATGTGCTTATTTTATGTATATATATATATATACACAAGAGGCTAATAGTACTTTTGTTGTAGTGCTGATGTTCTAGGGATTTAAATGGGCAGGGTTTTTAGAAGGATAATGTCTTAGATCATTAGAGCAGCAGTTTTAATTGGGAAACACTGGTAAATGCTGGTCTCAGTTCTTTACCAGCCTTGCAACAATACTGCCTCTTTCCTGCAGTGCTCACACTGTTGTCATTACTTACACTGCAGCCTGGGTTCCTCATCTAATAATGATCAATTAAAAGCACATTTTTGTTGCTTTACATTGCACCTTTGGTAATTATCTCTGTGAATAAAGTCCTGACTGTGGCCCCTCTAGCCAGGGGCATGCTCACTGTATATGTTACTTAGAGATTTCCTGTTTATGGTTGTCCACAATCTCCTTGATTATTTTTCAGGCATACTGCTCTTTTATTAAAATTGAATTGCAGAGCACTCTTCATCTCACAACTCGTGCAATAGGATCAGGACAGCAGGAAATGCTGTAAATCCTAGCCAGTGTTTTATATCACCAGCTGATCTGCTCTTTGTTAGAGGAGTGTCTGTTTGTTACTGTCCATGTACCTCCATTGGTGAGCAATGACTTCATCTCTGGAAGTGCAGGTAACCTAATTTTGAGTAATTTTTAGAACAGACACGGCTAAAATGTCCCGTTGTCTTCAATATCTGCAAGATTTTATGAAGTGAAGCACCTAGGACTGTTCCACTTCTCATATGCTAACTTCTGTCATAATAACTATCTGAGGACTAAGGGAAGAATTGCATGACTGATGTCATTATAGTGAAAAATTTATCCAAACACGAGCACAGACTTTAAAAGCAAAAAATCATGATCTGCACTTCTTGTTTTGCTTCTCATGCAGTTTTCATGGGTTCTTATATACAGCACATGCAACAATGTGTTCTTTATACTCTGATCGATAACTCAGAACAGCTCACTTTGACGCCTGGGTATCAAACACTTTCACCTTTTCCAGCAGATAACTTTTAATTCTTTCCAAATAAAGCTGTGCAATTCACGCAGTGCAAAGCTTGGCAGGTAGCATGATGATGAAGATTGAACAACTCAATTGTGTTCTAGACAGAAAGTGCCAAAAAGAATCAATGATATAGGAGCCAGTAAGAAGCACAACTTCAACAGTCATATTCTCTTGTTTTCCATCGGAGAATACTTTAGTATTCCTGCATCAAATATTTTTTTTATTTTCATACATGGAGGAAGAAATTCAGAAACCTTCACAAATGCTTAATTACAGTTTTAGGTTTCCTTTGTTATTATTCTGTTTGTATGGGTATATCTAGTGACAAACTTTTTTCTTTTTTTAAGACTTTGGCCCAGTGTATAAAGCACATCTGAGAAGGCCCATTCAATTTAACAACTGGCCACATATCCTGAAAGAAAATCACAAGTTAAAACAAACTAACTGCATTTTGCAGGTCACAAGCAGAAGTTTAGTGCACAGCATTTTCCAATTCTAATGTTTTTACCTGATTTGTTTTCTTATAAAGAAATTAAACACACACTTTTAAAATGTTTTTAATAATATCTAGCAATTTCATGTAGACAGTAAGGACACAGCTTACTATCTTTAAAAATAAATAGGAACATGCCCTTTATGTAACCTGCACAATATGATCCATTGAATGCCAAGGGTTACAGTGGCAAATCTACAAGAAAAAAACCAATACTGAAGACAAAAATCCTTCAACAAAAGAAATACAATTTTCCAGCTGGAGAATAAACTCTCTGTTGTTTCTTTTAGAATATAATAGATTTATAGTATATTTACTCATCCCAGAGCTGAGCTGATGATCCCCTCTGTAACTGGTTACTGTTAGAAATAATCAAGGATACCATAACAGCACTTAAGTCTTACATATTATTGCTGTAATTGCATACAATATAGAGTTAATAGGTATTATATTACTACTTCTAGATTTCAATTTTAGCTGCTCTATGAGTTAAAAAAAAAAAGAGAGAGAGAGAAAAGAGAGGGAGAATAAAAAACACTTTCCCTTCCAAGGCAGAAATCATTTCACCTGCTTCTGATCTGGGTGAAGCAGCTCAGAAATATCACAAAACAATCTGGCAGAGAAAGAAAAGATAATTCTGTATCTGACTGTAAATCCAGCAATAATTTAGTTTACCAAATTGAAATTTCTCCTGGATACTATTATGTTTAACAGTCCCAGAGTTGCAGACAATGCCCCAGGCTCTTTAGCAGTCACTGCCCCTGGAGCCTTTGCTTTATGTCTGCCCCAGAAGCTGGGCTGCCCAGCAGCACAACCACCACTTCCCTGCACAGGCACTGGGATTGTTCCTGAGAGATTGTATTAGGTCTCTGACTCTTCTTCTCACAGACTTTTTACTGGGAGAGAGTAGCAGGACAGAGCTGAAACATCTTGGCATGGCTTTTGTTCGTGTTGTCACCATTCTCAGGTGTGCCAGACAAGGTCCCGGGGAGGGAGCTGGGGCAGCCCCAATCCTGGCCTGTGTGCCCACCGAGGCTCTTGCATCTCACTTACCCTGTACCCTGTTTGCAGCTTGGCTTTTATAAATGCTGTGCTGCTCCCTTGGCAGGCAAATACTTACGAATCAGCCCTTGAAGGGCCCTGTTTGACCAGTTCCACCTTCCCTCTTCCTACGCCTTTCTGAAGCTTAACGAGGAGGAAGTTGGAGTGATGCAGTGTGCCAGCTGCCCACCCCTTCTGTCTTCCCCTGGCTGTGCTCCTCATGAAACAGTGTTGCTGTGGCAGATCCTGCTGTTGGAAGAAGCTGCCTTTCCTGGTGGCCAGTGGTACAGCTTTCAGGAGCTGTTTATATGATCTCCCCTCCGGTCCTGTGAAATCAGTGAACTGCAGAGAGCTTTGGGTGTGGTTTGCCAGTCCTTGTTTTGTTGGTAACACTTGAAGGCACATTCTCGGTTGGATGTGCCTTGAAAGTGACAGAGTTTGTAGCCAGGCTGGGCAAGTGTCCCCTCGCAGGCCTTGTGGGCCACTGCTGCTGACTCTTCTGCTTTGTTTACCTAAAGTAATTAGATGCAAAATGGAAACTGTGCCTTTCAACACTGAGTGTAAAATCTGTGTTAGTGTGGAACTGGAATAAACTGTGTACATAATTCTCATTAAAGAGGGTGATTTGGTCAGGTAACACATGGAGATGAGAATATATGGCAGTAAGAGGCAAAAAATCAGAAAAGCGCAAGCAGTTGCTTTGCTCATTTATTGCAGCAATTTACTGTTCCCTCTCTGCTCCTACCCTGTGTCTGAAACCAAAACATCCTTCCACTGTAAAGTAGTTATAATTTGGTAATACCTCAGGTTCAAATTAGGATGAAACTTGGTATTTTCAAGAGTTCTGCGAGACAAAAACTTCCAAAAAGTTTTAAATCAGAAATGCCGAAGCAGGAGGTGCTTACTGCTCTGTTGGTCAGAGGCGATTTCAAATGTTAAAATCAAATCTCAACAGTGTTCCTCCAAGTGACCTTGGCCCTAGGCAGTGAACAGCTCCCCTGTCTCTGCTGGTGGCACCTGTCCTGGAGTCCCCCTGGAGCTGAGACAGCTGCTCAGCTCCAGCCTCTCCTGCAGACAGTGCTGGAGGCACAGGTTTACACAGCTCTGCCCTCAGATGTGAGCCCACTGCCCAGTATGCCCTACCCACTTTGAGTTTCCCATGGGGAAGAGGGAATATGACCTAGTAAACCGTGGCTTTCTTTAATTGCCAAAATGTGTTGGTTGATACATTTTTTATGCTTCCTACTTATTTACCAACAAACTGTGCTGGGCAAAACCTCTTGCAAAGCTGCTGAGTGCACTGATTGACATTGCTATGCCTTGGCTAACTAGAATCAGCACCGACTTACAACAAAAAATCTAAATTACGCTTTAGCAAGTGGTAAGGTTCCCTTGGATGAAAATCTCACTTGAGGGATGTAGAGGGACAGGAAGGTGGCAGCTCCCCTGGCTAATCATATGATGAGCGAAATTCAAAACAGTTGTACTTTAGCAAAAAAAGAAAAGTAGATATACTGTGACAGTTTGTTGTTTGAAGTTTATAAAATGGAGAGAGGAAGAGGCCAAGAAAACAACTGGGGGAAGGACAAGAGCAGCTTTTACAGCACTTAACTATAAATTATTTCCACCAGTATACATATCTTCTGTAATTATAATTCCATCTTTGAGTTTTGATAACATAAACCAAAGTCTTGAGCATCAATGCCAGGGTTGCTGCTTGCACCAGAATCCCGAGCAGGAAATAGAAACTAATGCAGGGATGAGCACATATTCCTCCTAGTGTCCTCTCAACTCTTTTAAAGGATTCTGGATTAAACACATGCTTAACATTTTCGTATATTAATAGAATGCATAAGAAAGATAATTTATGTTGCTGCCTATGTTGTTTGCACTACACTGTTGCAGTAAAGGTACCAATATCAGGAATATACAGAACTGGAACCACTTTCCTGATATGTTAGTTGTTAGATTAAGTGTAGGCCCACACAGGATGGAATGGGAAGTGCTTCTTCAAAACATAGTGACTGATCCTACATTTTAATGCTTCCTACTATATATGCACTTGTTTTTATTACAGCATAAAGTATTTTTCCATGGCACAATCAAGAGAAATACAGCATATGCATGTCTATTTATCACATTTTTGGCTGATATATTTCTTGTGAAAATTAGGAATAGAAATAGGACTATGAATACTAGGGCAATGTGACAAGTAAATTTAGAACGAGGAAGTAAGCTGCTGTCTAGGACTAAACTTTGTACAAAGCTTTTCTTTGTAAGGATAAATCTGAAGCAATTCCACAGAATTTATTAGGGTGAAAAGCAAATATAAAATTGAGGCAAATAAAGCCCTAACTCTGAGTCCTCACCAGTCTGGGGGATAATTTTAGAGACTGAAATTTAGGCCTAATTCTCGTCAGAATATATGCTCAGATATGACTGTTTATAGCTGAAGTCCAAGCCCAGAAATAAAACCAGTGTGTGGTCTGAATTTATATGAATTATTTAATTAAATCTGTAGTTATAAAAAAATTGGAAATTGTCTAGATTTTGAGGAAAACAACCATTACTCCAATCCTCTTTAATGTAGTCCTTGCCAATTTGCCTTCCATAACAGATGTTACTTCTCTTGAAAGTTAGTTGTGGCCAAACCGTTTATTTCTAGCCAAAAACCTGAATAAATGATAAAAGCCATAATGAAGGAAGAGACACGTTTTTGTCAACAGGAAGGCTTACTTTTCCCCCACATCATGCAACTTTATCTCAGTTCTTGGCCCTTCTATGTGTTGTCTAGCTCCTTTCCTAGACTGAAGGATGCACTTTGCTCTGTAAGGCAGAGTTCTCTGAAATCAGAAGTCCTACTTTTGAAAGATATTATCAGAGTCTTCCATTCAATATCAAAATACCTTTGATAACTTGCTACTAAACCAGAGTTCAACCTGCTGAAGCTACTGTTGTTTGGAAGACGCAGAAAATTTTAATTACTTAATGATTTACTAATTTATGTTTTCCCCCTCAGAAATTCTAAGCAAGTCATTACACTGCTTTATTTGTGACAGCAGCAAGAGTTTTAGTGTGGTAGAATACTTTGTGGAAGTAAGAAAAGTTGCTGCATAATATTGCATTTTATTAGGATTGAGAATTATCATGGTCAGAACAGAGACAAAAGCACTTGATTTTACTGGACAATAGTTGTATAAAACAAAAGTGATAAAGCCTAAAGGAATGCTCCTGAGGGAGTTCTACTGCTACACCAGTGTGCCCGAATTTCCATCTGCTATTGAAAGAACAACCCATCCAGGTGTATGTAACAAATCAGGAAAAGGATCCATGACCCTTGGGCACAAACTGGCCCCAGAAAGCTTGCCTTCTCTGAGCCAACAGTCTATCTTTCTGTCTTCTCCAGTGTCCTTTCACAGGTTTAACAGCCACACATATACACAAAGCTTGTAGAAGCTGAAACTGTCTTGACTTGAGTTCCACAGGACTAAAGATTTCTGCAGAAATACCAAGGAGTTGAGATATTTTTCCAAGGGCCTTTGGGAGATAGGTACAATGAGAAGTAAGGATTTTACAGAGCTAAAAGCAAATTTCAGATCTCGTATTCACAGACAGCACTTGACTTTCATCATCTGTGCTGAGCTGCCAGGATGCTTCTGTCCAGGCACTGGATATAGGCACAGCTGAGCACTGGGCCTGAGCACTGCCTTGAGGGTCTGGAAACAATATCCTGGCAATGGTTTGCAAGAATGGCCAGAACTCTTCTGGCCTAAATGATCTGCATAAAAGTAAGATATTATTCTTACTACTAAGACTTTTCAGATTCCTTTGTTACTTTCACTACATGACTGAAGAGACATGTTGCTAAGAATAAGAATAAACTTGATGCTTGCCCTGTATTAAAATAAAATTGAAGATAATTTTCCATAGAAAGAGAGAGTAAAAAGAAACATTTCTGTCTTTACTGACAGCATAGCTGTGCAGCCTGCCACCAGCTCTGTACTGCTGTGTTACATGGGAAGGAGGCAAGGGTTTCATACATTTTGAAACCTTTAATTTCTCTGACTAAGAAACTCATTTTGCATCATTTGTAATTTTACACATTTCATGGCTTGTCACAATCTTACTTGCATTTGAATGTACTTTCCGTGTGTGTTAAATATAGCCTTTTTAAATAAGTGACATTTCTTGTACTTTACACGGTGACAAAGTGCAATTGTCAAAGTAAGGATCTTAAAAACATTAAATGATGTGCATGATAGGCCAGTGAAATAGGTATCTTGGTGTTTCACCTTTTCTAAGGGGTTCAGGCGATATATAGTCCATATTCAAGGTGTAACCAAAACCACCACTGGATGTCACATAATAGGCATTGTTGTCTTATACTTCTTTGTGCCTGAAAGTTGCAGCCGTGACTTGAGTTCAGTGTGTTCTTGGGTACTGTGTGAAAAGGCAGTCTTTCGCCCCAAAGGGTTTGTGATCAAAGCCAATTTTACTCTGATTTTTAATTCTATTTTTTTCTGGAACATTATAGATAAGAATAGATTCTACTTGTTGTGCAAATAGTTTCTCTTGATTTCACTGGATGAGCACTGAGCATACAAAGTAAACTATTTTTTATCAGGTTTTGGAAACATTTAACCCTAAATTGTCTGATTCTATTCTACAGCTGTGCATACAAGGAGCCACCAAGAACTGCAATATACTTGCAATATTTTAATTAAGGAACTGCTGAACCGAGTTTTTCTCTCTGTATGCCAAGGCAACAGATTTTACTTTCTTTGGCATGGGAAAAATCAAGGGAAAGCTTTGTTCAAAATTTGTGAGTAAAAAATCACTGGCCATCACTAATATCATAGATTGGTGTGGGCCCACATTAAATGAAAACAAAAACAATTCAGATTTGCACACATTTAATCTCAGAGATTATTCTAAATAGTATAGCACATCTCTGTTGCATATTGCCTTAGCTTGTTAGTGTCAGCCTGAAAGCGTTCCAGGCAAATCTGTTCAGAAAAAGAGCACAGTATGTACGAATCTCTCTAATCTAAACAAGATGGGATGCTACTTACAGGTATGCAGTTTACAAGGCATGGAGCATATGCTGAGTGAGGAAAACAAAAGAAATCGTGATCATGTAGCAGTCAGCCATCTGAATAAACAAGTCTGCTGTGGACAAATGTCTTTCATCACTTAAATGATCAGAAAGAGTGAAAATTAAACTCACATTTTCAAAGTCTTTATTAATGTATTTGGGGACTTTTTCATCTCTAATGCAACTGTTTTAATTTGATAGAAGTACTATGCAGAGTGACATGATGCAGACAACAAGTGAAAGTCTTAATAAACTAATAAAAAAGTCTTAATTGACTGTAATGATAACAAAGTATCTTGATCAAAAAACCCCAACACCCCTAACCCTCCAAATCCAACCTGATTGTAACGGTATGTTTGCCAGCTGTTCACATGGGAGTGGGCCAGAATTCATGATTTAAAGTACTACCTAATTAACTCTGTTTTGCAACAGATGTCAACCTTTTTTTTTCTAGGCCTGAGTGCCCATAACTTTTATTTTGTATTAAATGTGTCCTCAGAATCTCATTTTCACCCTGTGTTTTATTACAGCCCAGGCATGAAGGAGTAGCTGTGGACCACTAACTGATGTTAGCTGATGTTCAGATGTGCAGGAGTCAGAGCAGGCAGCAGCGCTGAGCCCCGGGGCTGCGGTGGGGTATGTAGTACATGAGCCCGGTCACAGCCGGGCACTTCCCTCTGCTGCACTAATTTAACTCTGTGGCCTTCTGGGGTCTTAGGGCAGCAGGAGGCCAAGGGTATAAGACTGTGGTGATTGTTTTACCTCAGCTTTGTCCATTCATGGGCCAGTTAGTTCTGCCTGTACGCTCCTATGGCTTTTATACCACTCGTGTTCCTGATCAGTGCCTGCAGAGAGGCTGTTTAGGGCAAGCCCTTGTTTTAGCCAGGCAAAGCAAAGTGAGTCAGCTGTATCCTGCATGGCAGCACTGAGGTGTCTCAGCAGAGCTAGTGACGTGTCCCAGGCCTCCCACTGAAAGTAATTTTGTTCTGCAGTCAAGAGAATTTGCCACAATTCACCCGCCCACGGTGATTTCCCTCTGCTGAGCTGCGGTGCGGGCACTCCGAGGCTGGCACTGAGTGCTGCTCCCGTGCAGCTCAGGGAGCCTGTTTGGGCTGTGCTTGTCAGGGACGGGCACAGTGCTGGCACAGCCGTGCCACCATGGACCTTTCTACCAAAGGCATAGTTATACAGTGTGTGTGAGAAATTATTCACATGGGTATCTGAGGAATTTTACAGAGAAGACCCATTTTACAGACTCCAACAGAAAAAGCCCACATCCAAATATAAGAAAAATGATAAGGAATATGAAGGAGATGAAAACTGGAGAGGCAGCAGAGTATACAGTGATAGGGAAAGCAGCCCTGAAATGCTGCATGGTTTTGTTTTCTCTATCATCTCATCTGCTGTCTAACCTGCAGTTCTTCCAAAAAGAAATAAAATACAGCTTAGGTTGTTGAAGTGAGGAGAGCAAGTTTTAAGTTGGATATGGCCCTATACATCTTGTTTTGCATAGGGCCCAAAATTCTACAGATAACAGTCTAAGCCGTAGAATGATGGACTGGAGTGAAGCACAGAGATGGAGGGATGCTCAGTAGGCTAGGCTTGATATTTTTAAAACAAAGTACAGTAACAAAAGGCAGGCGTACATGTGCCTGTATGCATGTACCTGAACTTACCCCCCTAAAAAATTCGAAACAGACTTTTGCAAGTGTGACCAGAGATTTAAAAGCTCAAGGAAAGACTCATACTTTTCTTCTCTAGATCTCATTCTGCTTATGTTTTCACCTGTGAAAGGAATGTGAAACAAAAGTGAAGTCAACATATCTTGTAACGGGAGCAAGATGTTACTTCAATAGCATGACAGCATTTGCTAAGGCTGATATTCATAAACTCCCTTTGTCATTTTTATGATGCTTTTAATTATTCAATGGACAGAAACTAAAATATTTGAAACTGACAAATGGCATGGATAAAACAAACTTTAGGGTGTACAATCTGTATGGATATTTTAAAGACTGATTTCTGGAACCTAAAGTCTCTCCAATTGAGACATTAAAAAAAGTGCTTTGAGCAGGAAAGGTACTTTCTTTTGAGCTTTCCAGCTTTTGTTAGCTTATAACATGCAGAAGTATAATAAAAGCTGTTTGGCATATAGCAAAATGCTTTAAAATTTGGCATAAAAATACCAAGTATTTACCTTCTATAAAAAAATTGTTCACTTTTAGGAGCTCTCCCTTTCCTCCTCCCACAATTAATTTGAATGCATGGGGATAATTTAAAAAATGAAAACTTTATGATGTTGAGCTTGACATTTCTCAACAAGAACAAGTTCTCAACAAGAACTGAATTCTTGGTTTTAGGCTATTTTTCTAGTTGGAATTAATTTTTATAGTTACTTCATAAACCCTTGAAAATCATAGTTTATAGGCAAAGGAGTTGATAGAACCTTAGTTATGATATATAATGAGCTGCCATTCTAAAAAAAATTGTTAACTCCTTCTGGGAACTTGTGACTATATTGTGATGTTCATGCACCATCTGTTTGATTATATTCCAAAAAACGTGATGGTGAAACATGTATAGTCTAAGTGTCAGTTTAGATTAATTTACCAGCTCCATGAACTACAAACACAGACACACACCTACGCAGCTAATCAATCTAGACTTCATTTGTCAGTACAGTGCCTTTCATTTGAAGGGAAGGGAATAATTGCGTATGTTTAGCGTGGTTAACTTTGCGATGAGAAGGCTTTTCCTGACCTACATGTTTTCCCTGGGCTATAATTCTGTTTTGGTAACAAAATTTAAAATTGGTGAATCAAACTGTCAGGAATGCTGATGTTGGCTTAGAAATCATGACTTTTCAATTGTAAAGACTTGGAAACTTTTTAAAATAAAACAAACGAATGAAACCTTTAAAACATAGCTATGATTTTCACGAATTTGCAGACATCCAGGGGCTAGGACTTTGAACAAATTCTACCTATTAGAGATTATCTTGACAAGCAAACACTTTGAGCAGTTACATAATCAGGGTCTGCCTTCCAACACCACTGGTGTGTATCAGCCAGTACTTTGAGCTGTGGTGTTGGACTGTTCCCTCTTTTTCACTGCTGCACTTTCCACTGTGCACACACTGAGCACTCGTGGGTCTCAAAGCTGGCAATACGGCAGGCACAAGAAAATTTTATTGTTTCACTACAGCTATCAAAAGTTATAGGCCATAGATTCTACTTCAGCTGAGAATGGATCTGTTAGAATTACTGGCTGAAAAAAGCAAAAAAGGGTCTTCTTCCTCCTGCCAGCTCTGCATATGAGGAATGAGTGAAGCATAGGGATTACAGTTAAAGTTAATGCCATGTTAGCTGACGCACAGGCAGCTTCAATTCTCTTTAATTAGTGCAGCATTAAGTGACAAAGTATTTAATCAGCAAGCTAACAAGTGCAGCAGCTGATTGCTCTGTGTGTGCACTTGTGTAGGGGCGTGACTGAAAAAAAGTAAATAAAATTACTTTCCTCGCTTTAAATGAAATGGGATCCCTAATTTTATTACAGCTGCAATCGGTTTAGAGGCATGATAGAGCAATAAAAATTGATTCTATCCTGTTTTATTCCTTTAACAAAGTATTTCATTTAAGAAGCTAATAATGTAATTTAACCGTTTAGCTTCTTGAGGTATGAATTTAGGCCTTATTTCCACAGTGTCTCTGTCAAGGGAATGATCCAGCAATCTTATCTTGGTATTGTATTTAAAGCACACATATTTCTATTTGCCACTGATCAGATTGAAGACTGAGCCCCCTTTTCTTAGTAAGGTCTAGGAATCATGATCCAAGCACATAAGCTTATTAACTTTCAGTATTGCAATTCATTACATCAAGGTCTTAAGATAAACACTGTGAAAACCCTCTAACTGCTGCAAGCCACTTACTGGCTTAGTAATGCAGATTACCATCAACACGTCACCCGGGGCTGCACTCTCTCCTGGGTTCCCCTTGAGTAAGGTCCAGTTCACAATTCCTGTATTAGATCCAAAGCCCGCTGCATAGACCCTGCAGTTACCTGCAAGATTGTCACTCTAATGCACTGAACCGAGAAGACATTAACTGGCAAAGGATGGCTTATATGGTCCTTTATTGCCACCATGCTCGTGGATCTCACAGACGTGAGCTGGAAATGGCCTGTGGGCCTGTTCACTTTCAGACTTATTCGTTCCAAGTGGAATTATTGCTGTACCTGGAGCTCCAGACACAGAGGGGACCCCATGTGCTAGGTACCCGTGGGTCAGAAAGACAAACCTTGTCCCAAGCAATTTCTGAAACTAAATCAGACAGGAGGCAATGGAGATAGGTGGAGGAGATATAGTGAATCTGTATTAATTTGTATGGGCATTAGTGTGAGAACCATAGGAACATAAATGGGCTTTGAAGTAAATGAAACAACTACTTTGGTATTAGCTAACTGCTTTACCTATTCAAGAACTTTCTTTGTAAGTCTCTACAGAAGGAGAAAAGAGACTTTTCAATTAACTGGTAAAAAACATGACTCCCAAATGCAAAGTGGCTCTTCCTAACTGAGTGGCAAAAATCCTAAAAATTCATTGAGATTTTTGTCATTGCTTTCAAAGAATCACAATTTCAGCTATAATGGGGTCTGAAATAACTCAGATGTCAGGGCTGCAACAGCTCTGATGTGACAGTGGTTTATGGAGGAGTGTGGTGCAGAGCACACCCCCACCCAACCCTGGGGGCCGCGAAGAGCAGCACATCCCCACACCTCTTCCTAAGTTCATGCCGGAGGCAGTGGAAGTCATCAGAAATCTGTAGTGTTTTGTTCACTCTTTAGAAACAGCAGCACTCCTGTGAACTTTGTTTTTTAATTTACAGTACAGTGCTGAGAGAGGTTAGCTTGAGAAGACAGACACTGAAAGCAGACCCTTGAATATGAAGCTGACAAGTTTTATTTAGAAAGCCGGCATATGCACTGGCTGCATTCATATCTGCAGTGTTCCCCAACTTGACAGGCAGTCTAGAGTAGGGTGTATATTAAAGAGAAGTAGTTTTGAACTCATATTTTTATTCTTTTCATACAATTCCTGTAAAACTGAACATCTTTAGGCAACTATTGGTTTTGTTTTTCAATAAAGACTACAGATTCAGTTTTCTCTCATGGCTTTTTATTTAACAGCTCAGTAAAAAAAAAAAGTGTTTTAACATAAGTTTGGCTGCCTAGTTAGGCAAGTTTACTTGCATTTTTTTCTGTACAAGTAAAATACCATCAGAGTTATCATAAGGCCCTGCCTGAAGAGACTATGGAAATGCATGACAAAGTTTTTTATGGTTTTAATTTAATCCCAGAAATAATATCCAGCAAGTAGAATACTGTACATAACTACATAAACAATATTCTCATACTCAGAATTCCTTTGAATTTCTCAGTGACCTTAGAAGGATGGGCTGGTGCTACAGGTTTTCTCAGGCTAATGCCACTCCTCTGAGATGACAAACAGCTTGTTCATGGGACCTAATGTCAAGTTATGTCATCTCAGTCACAAAGCAGTATATGATTGAAAACCATGTGCTGTGGACCTTGGTTCAAATCCTGGCTCAAGGAAACATCTTTGGGAGAGCATTTAAACACAAAGCATGTACTTAGAAGCTTTCCTGAGGGGAGTGGGCTGCAAGGCATGTGCAAGTTCTTTCCTGAAATAAGATAGAAGAAAATGTACATAATACTGTTTGTAAGTCTTCCTAGAAGGGGAAAAATTAGGAATCTAAAAAACCTGCCAGACATATTTGTTGTAGCGTAGTGGTCCAAAGTCAAGGTGTTGCTACATCTGTGTAATGAAGAGTACCAGATTGCACTTTAAATGTTGCACTTTAAAAAATTTCTTTCAGTTATGAAAGAGGTGGTTCCCACACAAGTCTTTCCTTACGTGTACAAGTGTTACTGAAGAATTCTAATTTCTTAATCTCCACATGCAAAATTGGATTGCACACAGGCCACACAAACATTGTTGTGCTGCTCCCTCATGATTCTGGAACCAGAGGACCAGCTGCTGGGAAAGATATAGATCCTGGGAAAGCAGCTGAACAGTTCTGTAGATTACCTTAAATTGGTCACAAGAGTTTAAAAATTATTAACTATTTTAGAGTTATTATAGGATAACTTTTGTAAAGTAACAGACAAGCCTTCTGCAACTTTAAACTTAAACCAAACTCAGAGATGGCTAAAAATCAAATAAAAAAAAAAATGGAATTTAAAATTTTATTATGCAAGTTAAAACAATTTAGGTTTCCCATTGTCCCAGTAATATTTTCTTTTTTGGACTTATAGACTTATCAATGTATCTCATGGGTTTTACAGGTCTCTTACAGATCTTTGTTATATTGATTCAGCGAGTGCAAGCTTGAAAAGAACAGAAAATAAGCATGTGGCAAAAATGAATTATTAAGATTTCCCCCAAAGTAGTGGCTTAATGTATGTGAGTACTCTGACATGGAAATAACTCCAGGTGTTAAAGGCTTTTAGCTCAGGAGGTGACAAGACCCAAATTCTGGAGCTGATTGACTCACTGAATGTGCAGGTGAGGGTGATTTTGCTGTGGCCAATCAGACCATTTCCCATGTAATATCAGGGAACCCTCAAGACACTTGTTACTGAGTCAGAGATTTTAAGAATAGGCTTTATAAAGCAAAGAGGTTTTGGGGGCTTGGGGTTGTGTAGTTCTTTGGAGTATAATCTGTTTTAACTTCTGGATGTAGGTATGAAGCCTGAATAGCTGGAGGAGTTACAGGAAGCTGTTTATTGACTGGTAAGTGAAATGAGCTTGTGGTTTTAATCCAAACCTCACAAGTGTGTGTTCAGATGATAAGCCCTGCAGCTGTTGCTACTTCTGTTTTGGTCATCTTAAAAGAAAGTTCTCTGCAATTGTAGTTTGGGACTGAGGCTGAAATACAGAAAATAAGGGTTAAAAAGGTTTCTGCTTGTGTTTGTCCACTAGGTGCTGTTTCTGTTTATTGCTAAGGACTGCTCCTAGTAAAACAAAAGGAATGGCTTTCCGTAATGAAGCATGCTACTGCATGGTCTGAAAGGTCTTAAATGAGCTTCTGGGAACATGGAGAGTTATTCCCTGGCAGGAGAGCAGACCTTCTAGAGAACTCTGGACTAGGAGAGATGTTAACAGTGTTTTACCTGTTAACAATAGAAGTACTCCATCTGTTTCCTGTGGACTGTGTTCTGGCTGGATGAGCTATGCAGATGTAGGGCACCTCAGTGACTTCATGAAATGGCTTGCTGTGCAAACTCTGGAGCTGGTTTCTACAGAAAACTGGGTACAGCAGCACAGTGAACAGATGCAAATGGAAGTGAGAAGTGCAAGTGGAAATGATAATTTTGGAGTGATACTTTGCTAGATTTTTAAGGCTCTTTCTGTACTGCGTTGGAATACTGCTGGTACATATGCCTGCTTTTCCTTGGTCAAAATGAATATTCAACATAGTATGTTAATTTGTGTATGTGGACAAAAGGGAGTAAACAGAAGGAGGACAAGGACAGGAAAAGGGGAGAAAAGAATCTGGGAAGAAGCTGAGGAGCTTTCCAAAGAACAAATAGTATGATCTGCTTTGTGGCTAAACTGATTAGCTCTCTGATAATCACATCTCAGCTGATGAACTTGGTGATCTTCCTCTGTAGAGCCTACTATGGCTGTTCTATTTCATTCTTTAAGAAGATTAAGTGGGTAATCCTGAAGCTCCACAAAACCACCTGTTGTTTGGGCTACTGTGTAATACGGCTTTTGAGGCAATCCTTTGACAGTTCAGTAGTAGGATTGTGAATAGACTCACTTATTTGTGTACCTGCTGGTTCAGACCTACAGTCTGTGTTTGCTGCACATGTGTGCTCATGGTGTGCAGGTTTCTGGCAGCACAAGTAGCTGACTCTTAAGAAAAGTGGACCCAATCAACCTATTCTCTCTCCTGCTTTCCCTTCCCAAGGGGCAGTTTCTGTCTGCAGCAACATTGCTTTTTTTTGCTATAATGATATTTGCAGTGAGTCTGTCTCTTTACCATCTGACTGTTCCAGGGTTTAAAATGCACCAGGTGTTGGTGAAATAATCTGCTACATCAGGAAGGGTCCCTTGCAGCATGTTTAGAATAGAATTATTAAGGAAAACCAAAAATAACCTAAAAAAGATAAATGCATTGGAAAGAGAAAGAGGTAAAACTGGGAAAGCCGGTCAGCTGCAGGTTGAGCTATAAACAAATTGTGCCAGAACTGGGTCAAAATCCTTGTTCTATATAAGCTGCTGGGACACAATGGTAGCAGTTCAGGCTAGGATGTTTTCCTGTAAGCCACATTGTCTGACTGTCCTACTCAAATGTCACTCACTACAAGTGATATTCCTAAATTTAAACCCAGAACCTTCACTGCAGAGGAATGTAGGGATTTTTTTTTTCTGAAGAGTTCAGCATCCTGTGGTGATAGAATATGTTTGTAAGATATAAGTTAAATATTCTAGATTTTCTGGTTTTTCTGCTCTGCCCATGTTAAGCTGGTGCTTAATTCTAAGCATCTTAATGATCTGATGGTAGTAGTCAGGAGTATGGCTGCTTGTCTGCTGTGATTTAAAGACTTCCCTAAATGCGTTGCTGATTTTGGCCCTCTCCACCACAGGTTAATACATTATGATTAAAAATGAATAAGTTCAGTCACATCATCATCCACTAAACTGTCTTTGTCAATCCATTAAAATAAGATTCTCCTCATCAATGTTTATTCTTCTCCATCTCCCCCATAATGAAGCCTGTGAGGGGTGGAAAAATAATTTTCAAGTTATAAGTCCTATTATAAATGGTAGAAGTATTTCAGGCTAAGGTCTTACCTTAAGAATGTCTTGTACTTAGTGGCTTTTTCTATGAACATATAGGACAGACATGAAAGTAGTTCTCTGTTCTGCTTACACATCTGGGTTTCTGTTCTACTCAGAGTCCAGCAACCCTAAATCAGAATGTTTGTCAGAGGTTTTTCCAGTATCTGTTACTCCTAGCAGTATGCTAGGAGTAACAGTTGCATACTGCTCATGTCTTCCCTTTGAGCCATGACGATGGGTAGACCTACACCTATTTGCTGCTGTTTTATTATGAACACAGGATTTCTTGAGCCATGAGTGCTGAGAAAATCATGCAAGAACTTGTCAGTGCTTTTCTGACTGTGGAAGTCTGATTGCCTTAAAAAAATAAGCAAATGTATGGCTATTGTGTTTGGTTAATCTGTTCCTTCACATCTCCTGCCAAGGAACAAAGGGGTCACTAGACCTGAGCATAGCTAAGTCACTTCTGGTTGCCCTTCTATTTGATCTCTAGTCATCATCATTAATGTTGATGCAGCTTAATTCAATGTTTTATATTGCAAAATAGATCTGTGTGATTAGCACTTTTCATGCTTGAAATGGCTCAGTAGAAAAAGAATAATCTGAAAAATGTTTTTGACAGGGTGTCTTAAAAGTCAGAGTGTGGGACTAAAACAAAAGATTACTGTTGTGAGAATCAATTTGATCGGTGGATAGCTGGAAGATGGATTAATCATCCTGTTCCTGAGAGTGCAGGGCAGAGAGGGTTAATAACAGAAGTATTCCTTCGCAGTGCTCTTCTGGCTGTGGGAGTTCAAGGTAACCAAATTTAGGAATATGGTTTGATTGACAGTTTATTCATCAAGGCATTGATTGTTTCCTGCCATTCAGCTTGAAGACAGGTTGTGGAGTAAAGGACAAGTGTCTAATTAAAATTCCTTTGTGGTGCAATTCCCCTAGAAAGGCATGAATCCAACATTGAGGCAGCACGAAATTTTAAAAATATTGTTTTCCAGGATTTCCAAGTACCTGTCTTGCATGATCAGTTTAGAAACTTAATCCTGGGGTTTTGTCCTTCAATGTAGTTGGCAAGGTGTAGCTGCCCTGCGAAGTTTCAGGGAAGGCAAATGCCTCTGCTTACTTTTGGCTAATGGCTTTGTATTTTCTAATGGCAAATTGCCAGGGGAGAGCTATAATAAACTGGACCTTCTCTCAAGATGAAGAGAAAATAAACCGGGGAATTTACTCTGGTGTTGGTTGGGGAAGTGAATTCGAGTTGTTGATGGCTTTTTATTCCCTGGAAGTTCACACATAAACTTGGGTGGAAGGGAGCTTGGCTGTCTGAAGGGTATAGGCCATGATACAGGAAAACAGTTATTTTGCATGGAGGAATAGTGAGCAGCAGCATTTGTGAAATGTTGATAAACATTGAAAACTCTGCTGCTCCAACAAGTCAGTATGCTTTAGCTTAGCCTTGTGGTTGCTCTCATTGTACTGATAGTAATTTTGTGTAATAATCTCTGTAAACCCAATATTCTCTATAGTGCAGATGTCTCCTCCTGTGTTACTCAAAGAATTACACTGTTGTCAGACTTCCTATCCCCCAGAGGAAGTATTAGACTAAGTAGGCTGTCCCAGGATAGTAAAATCCCTAATGTTTTATACAAATAGGACTTTTAGAATGTAAATTAATGGTGAGCAGGCACAATCTTTTCTAAGCCTCTATTGCTCATCTTGTAATCTTTAAGATAGCAGATAACTTCTTTTCCTAGAAGATAACTGCAATTCTGCAAGACAAAATTTTGAGTTAAGTGGCATATTCCAAAGTTTTGAGGTATAACATCCTCACAGGAGATGGAACGAGCTGTTGTATGTATAAAAGCATTAAAGAAAAGTTGACTTCCCCCCATGAATTACTAGTTCCAATTCTTTAGCTGGTAATGGCCATATTTTTTATTGCGATGAAATATAAGGATAAAGGTCCATGAGTGCTAAAGTGATTAACTGCATTTAATACAGGTATTTGTGTATTCCAGATGATGAAAGGATCAAACGAGGCTTTTTTTAGATCAGTGTAAAAGGATATTTCAGTATTGTGGTCATTAATTCTGGATTTTATGTAAAAAGCTTGTAAGTCAAGCAATTTTTCACCATGTCTAGATATTTCTAGAAGCTGGCTGCAGTGTCATTGAGGTGTTTGTTGGAAATGGGGGAAAGAAAAGTTATATGGCTTGAGACAGTGAGAAAAGTCTGAAAGTCACCTCTTAGGGAAACAAGGTCTGGACAAATGAAGAAAATAAGTTACTGGATACTTTTTCTTAAAGGATTGAGCTGTGGAGGATCTGTATTCTTTAACAGGATAATTTCTAATCATTTTATTGTAATGCTTTCATGAGGAGTTTTATTGAACTTTTGATCAACCAGGTCCCTTTCTGTGGCACTGCTTTCCAACATCTCATTCCCCAGTCTGCATCAACATCTGGGGTTGCCCCATCCCAGGTGCAGAATTCGGCACTTTTCCCTGTTGAACTTCATATGGTTGGTGGCTGCCCAGCCTTCCGATTTGTCAAGGCCCCTGTGTAGGGCCTCCCTGCCTTTGAGGGAGCCAACAGTTCCCCCAAGTCTTGTGTCATCTGCAAACTTGCTTAATATCCCTTCTAGTCCTGTGTCCAAGTTATGGAAAGGATTTGAAGTTATCAGGGTACCTAGAAGTACTTTCCGTTAATTTACTGTCTTCTTAATGGAAGGTGGACTTCAGTCCCAAATGTGGCAAACAAATCATTTGACTATGTTTGGGAAGAATGTGAATAATTCTGTGGTGTGATTTATTATGTGCCATTGAATGCAATTTTGGTTTAATCTGAAAGCACAGTAAATATGTAATTAAAAAGTTCTCAATGTATGGGTTAAAAATGTCACTTAGTATTGGTTTGTAACAGCTTCATTTGTCTATTCTGTACTTGGAGCTGTATGGCCGGGCACAATCACATGTATAGTGCAATGATTTATAGAACTGAGAGGAGACAGTAATGAGAAAAAGCTTTTAAAATAAAGACTTCTATTATATCATTTATGTAGCTATGCCCATAAAGGTCAAAAAAGAGAAGACTGAATACAGTTTCTAGGCTTAAATGTGAAAGTGTCCAAGCTTATACCCTTATGGATATAAGAATTATAGAAGGAAAGAGTTGACAATAAATTTAGAGGAAAGCTATATCTTGCTAAGTAGCATTTCAGAACTGGTATTAATTCTAAAATCTAAAGTCCAATTTGCCTTTCACCTCACTTCCTTAAGCAATTAAAAGTTTGTTCTTCAGCTAGTGCTTGGTTTATTTTGTTGTACTTGAACAAATACTAATTTTTGCTAATGACAAAAAGGGAAAAGGCAAAAAAATTAGAAATAATATTTCTAGTAGATAACTTCAGCAGCAAGCAAAACCTTACAGGAGAATCTAGTGATCAAGGATCCAGTGATCTAGGTACTTTGTACAAATAGATTGACAGTTCTTGAACCTGTTTACCAAGGTGTGTAATGTTAAGCATGGTTTTTTCCTGACTGACCTCTAATAACTGACTTGGTTATACTGTCCTGTTACCAGACAGCTGTTCCTAAGAGTGTTGCAGGGCACTCTATGCATTTGATATGGCTTCCATAAGTAATGCTGCAACCATTACAGTGCTATTCAAATGGATAGCTCAGAGCAGGGCCAACTTGGGGTTTCACTCCAAGAGGGGCTTGAATGATGGTAGATAAGTATCTATGTATTATGGAAATTAAATAAGCTTCTACCACACTTTCTTCAAAATTCTAAAAAAGAAAAAGAGCTGTCTTCTAGGACTAGTGGACTCTTGAACATGAATTTTAACTGAGCAGGGATGGGAGGGTCTTGTTTTCTTTTTTGATTACTTTTAGCAGCAGTATTGGGTAGGAAGCTATGTGAGAAACTGCAGTAAACCTCTTTGTAAATCAGGAATAGGACAGACTTATAAACTTAGTTCCTACCTGTGGCTCCATTATAGGAGTCAGAAGAATTGCTGGAGAGCCTGTAGGGTGGAAGGCCTTCCCTTTGGGTCAGTGGTTCCTTTCACTAGAAGTGCTGTACAAGGAAGAAGACTCATGGCCCCGTTGTGTATCCTGATGAGTATTGCCTCACCACCTGGGAATGATCTTGCCTGCCTCCCCAGGTAAATTCTTTGAGGATATCACAGCTGAGGGGGGAAAGAGCCAAGTCTTTTGTCCAGCCCAGGAGCCTGAGCCAGCCTGGAGGCCAGTGCTGAGTGCTGTGTGGTATAGCACGCAGAATGCCTGCCCATCAGCTAGTAAAACCATTGCTGCCTTCAGATATCCAAAGGAACAGTACCAAAAGAAGACTTACTGTATTTGAGGCAAGTAGTTAGGAAGGGTAGACAGAAACAGCCTTCCTGTGAGGAGGAGCTATTACATTCCCAAGTACAACTTCTAAACTTTCTGAACCTCGGAAGCTCCTTCAGCCATGGAGGTTGTTTTGTGTGGCATAAAGCCTAGTGTGGTTCCTTTGTATAATATATCATAGGTAGGCTTTTACAGGGGATATTAGTGAGAATAGTGATGTTCATGTACCTGTTAGTTCACATACCTGATGGATTACAGGTTATTTTAATTACTAAGCAATTTTTCTTTTTTTGGAACTCCTTGTTCCTAAGCAATAGTTGGTTTTAGAGAAAGCTACCAGGAGACTTTTTTCAGCTAATTAATAAAAAATGCAGTATTTCCAGAATGTATGTTCTTTGCTTGGCTATTGTTAGATTAATAATTTAGTAAGCATAGATGAGTGTGTTTAATGCAGTTTTCTCCTCTTTAGCTTTAAAATGTTTGTGATGTAGAAGAAAAATCACGTATTTACGCTTTCATGAAAATAATCCTATTTTCTCACGCTTCAGGATGACCTAAAGCTGCATGAAAATGGGGGCAGGGAGCAAAGGCTTGAGCAGCCAGGTTGTTTAAGCATTGCTGTCAGGTTTGAATGGGCAATGCAAATTAATTGTTCTTCATAGCTTACATCTTTGTAAGTACCTTGTGTATCACCATAAACTTTAACTCAAGAAAACTTGGCAACAGTGCTGTGGAAAAACAGGCAGGCAGTAGGTTAGTCTGGAATTGCTGATGAGGCATAAGGACAGCTGGGCAAGCAGTCTGCTCTTGCTTTGCCTGTCCCTGCACGGACATAGCAGAACTGCAGCTTTGCATGGGCTGGGATCTGCTTCTTTGCTCTGAGTACCTTGTGGGATCAGGGTGATTCCAGGTACGAGTGCTAGGCACACCTGTGGCTCTTACTCAATTCTCCTGGCCTGCTGCCCTTTCCCTCTTCCCAAATGGTGCTCCTTCACTGTTTGCTGATTCCATGAACTGCGTAAAAGAGGAAAATCTATAGTTGCTCCAGTCACTGCCACAGAGGTTATGAAGGGTTGATGTTCTCTCGTGGCTGTCAGGAAGTGACCCTCCCTTACTCCCTCATGGGCTCCAGAGCAGACTGTGTCATGGGAGAGATGAGGAAGGAAGGATATGGCCACCCACCCACCAGCAGCTGGGCTGAATCAAACACTATATTAAACAGGCCTAGTGCTTTCTGCTGGAAATAGAAACAAGCAGTAAGCAAGACAATAAGATGCTCACTAATTTTAGTGTTGGTAGCAGAGGATACTATCTCCTTTTCCCTAGAACCTGTCCAGCAAATGATCTGCTGCTGTGTGCCATATACTCAGCAAACAAAAATTGTCACTTGGGAACAAGATACTAAATATTTTTCCCTAATTCTCCATAAGTCCTGTTGGAAACTAGACTAGGAATTACACTTCCTGGTATGTAAATTATATGTTAAGTAGTTCAAATGTTTAATCCAAAAAAAAAAAACTGGCATCCTTTCACAACTGGAATACTGAGCAGAATATTCAGGTAAAAATAATTTATGATAGTAATTACAGTATAAACCAACTTGTCAGCAGCTAGTTTAAATTCCTTCTTCCTCACTCCAGACTTATCAAACCTGCAGGGAAATCACTGTGAGAAATACCCCTTCTGCCTGCTCTATTCATCAGAAATAGCTTGCTGTATGTGAACACGTAACTGTGTAATGAAAAAAGCATCTCGTATGCAAAGAGCTGGAATAGCAAGAGGTCAAACAGTTTTCTGAAACTAAGCTTAATCTTTACTGGCAACGTCTAATATTAATTACTAATGCTCATACCTTTCACCATTAAAATCTGAATATTTATGCACGCAATTGTGAGACATCTAATGGCTCAGCAGCTTTAATTTTTTCACTGTTTCATTTTGTTTAACCATGAGAAAACTGGACTTCTATTTATTATGGGCAAAATTGATTCAGAATGAATCCTGACAGCTTGAGTTACTTCTGAGCTTTTGTATTTAATGGAAACACAGTATGAAATCCGTTTCTATGCTCCCTGTGTGGGAAGGGAGGATTTGACAATAGGAGTGCAGATGCCACCACTAATGGAATCGATTGCATGGCAGGGTGGGACAGGCACATGTTGCTTAGCTCTGTTTGCTTCAGGACCCTTCAACAACAGGGAAATACTGGTACCCTCACAACACATTGACATTTGAGTGCAGTTCTGGTCTGGCTGCCTTGGCACAGGTAAGGTGAGTGGCTCCAGCAGGCAGTATTAGCTGTTGTGGTATGTGTGCAAGATGCCTGCAGAATGGCCTGGTGTAAAGGCAGCAAAGATGTAGTCAACAGATGATCAGGTGTTCTTTCCCCAACCATCTCTTGATATCTCCAGGCAAACTGAAGCCTTTATTGTAGATGCAGATGCTGCATTCCAAGCATTATTTGGTTGAGTTCTTCCTCATTGCCTCAATAACCTCACAGAGCAGCCCCTGAGGTTTGATGCTTTCTGGACTTTAGCTGAAATGCTCAGTCTGGTGTGACAAGCATGGATGGCAACTAGATAATGTATTTATTGCTGCAAAACTGCAAAGTGGTCACTAACTCATTTCACACAGTCTACTGGACAGGCACCAAACTGAATAGAATGACATAAACTTGGTTTGGGATTTAAGATTTTATAACAAACCCAAAGAAATAAAGCATAAATGAAAGGCTGACTAATGGAAGACAGTGCTATGCCCCAAGGGAATTCCTTATAGGAGAACAGTTATTGCAGCAGAGTTCAGAAGTGGTAGGGAGATGCTCAGCATGATGTAGGGAAAGGAGAGAGAGGAAAGTCCTTGATAGTACTGTGACTATTAAATAGCAATTTCTGCCATTGCTTGCTTGTCTGCCTGGTTTTTTCACTTTGACTCGGCATGAATAGTAGCTTCATAACTACTTTGATATTGGTAGTCCCCTGACATAGGAGTACTATCAGGCTGGTTAAGTTGTGAGGATTTCTGGATTCCTGAATGCAGAGGTGGCTCTGACCTCAGGTGATGAGGCTTAGTCCCTATTCCTGTAGCTAGTCACTCCTGCTCTCAGTGCCAAGACTCATCACTTCTGGCACTTTTCAGTCTTTAAGATTGTTTTGTAAATCATGGATGTTGTGAGTATAGCTAAGCTATATAGAGCTCAGGCTCTTGTGCAAGATTGTTTAACGGGGGAGAAATCTTTCATAGTCCTTACCCTGCACTAACATAAGACAGTGAGCAGGAAATGGTCTGATAGTTAAAGCAGATGGTTTCTCTGCAAAAGCCTTCTGTGGCTTATATTCTCTGCAATTTTTTTTAGTGAGACAAACCAGCTTTCTTGATATGACAGCTTCATTGCTGTGCCTTGTGGAAACATGCTGCCACTTACACTAATTTTACCTTGTCGGAATGTAAGTATGAGAGCACACTGGTAAAGCAAAAAAAGTCAATGTTGCAGTGATTTGAGATGCTTTTTTTTTTAGCATAAATGGTTGCCAATAGAGGGAAGCAATTTGTAAAGCTATGCAGAGAATAATAACATTAAAATAAAGATAGACGGGTTCCTTCTTGTGATTTTCACATATGCACACCATGAGTCAATGCAATTGCTAAGAGTGCTCCCCAAAAGGGCAGTTCTACATCTACATGGTTTGTAAATGACAACGGTAAGGGGAAAAATAATAAAGACAAACTTATTCCAGAAGATTGCACTAACAGGGTTTAGAATCTGAAAACAGGAGGCATGTAAATGAATGCAGAGCACCAGTGTTAGTAAAGGCCAGAGACTGCTGCCAGCAGGGCTGTGGAGCTGGGAGATGTAGGAGTGGATTGACCTTCTGGAGACTTGGAAACAAGGAGGTAGTGGCCCATCTGACCTTGGTTTGTGCAGAACAAGGGAAAGAGGGATGCTTCTGCCTTTCCTCTGAGAGTTATACAAAGCAGGAGTGTACTGATTCATAATGTCTTCTCCTTTAACTAGTGAATCATAACTTTGTGTACACTGGAGGTCAAAATATGATAATTGGGGGTTTTTGGCTATATTTACTTTCATTGAATATATCTAGAGGTCTCACTTTAGAGCCTGAGTGGACATTGAGGTCTGTCTTCCTACAGTGCCAAACATTGTCTGTGCTTGCTTGGAAGGGGTGATAGTGGTACCTGATTAGATTCATGCTTGTCCTTAGAGTTATTCTTTTTGGAATGATTTGAGGTCCCTGAAGGCCAAAGTACAGGAACTGAAACTAATAACCATCCATGTAAATTCAGAAACAATCTCTGGAAATAGATTTGGTAATTCTCTGCCTTCACCATATTAATTTTTGGGGTTGAATAAGAATTCTGAAGTGATTGTGCATCCATCATTCACATTTAAGCTCCGAGATTGAACTTAACTTTAATTGCATGTGTTTGCATGGTCTCCTATTGTGGGGAGGAGCTTAAGGTGACATCTAATCTGCTCTGTTGGGGATATATAGAATGCAAAGATAAGGCAGTTAATGGGGTCAACTCTTCCTCACTTTTAAGGCTGCTTATTTGAAATCAGTTCAAGAATTTCAATGATGAAATCACAAAAATTCAGTTAGCTCTGTGGTTCACTTCTCCATGATGCCAGTTAACCCTGCTCATGGGAGGCATTTGGCATAACTCTGCTTAGAAGCTGAGCATTGCCTTCTCTGTGCAGTGAACTGACTGAGAAGAGACCCAATTGCAGTCTATAGAGTTTCACAGTTGAAAATTTTTCAGTGCTACAACACTGGCAATGAAGACAACTAATTTTGTCCAGTGCCTTAATTGATTCCTGTTGCTGATGTGGGAAAGGACATGAAATCCTATGGCTAATGTACAGGCAAAGAATGATTTTATAGCCATACATACTTATAAAAGAAGCCATGGGGTCTAAACATTAGAGGTCAGGATAGGAGCTCTGCATGCTCATTTTCTAACAGGAGTTTGATACGTTTATTTTATGACCTTGTAAAAAAGAGAAATAATGGTATCAAGCTGTTTGTATCTCAGAGCTGGTTTATATCTATATCGGATAAAATCTGGAAGGCAAATGACAACCTGCATATGGCAACAATCAATTAGGCATGATTTTGAGTATTACAACTAGGAAGAAAAACAAAATATTCTGACCTTATGGACCAATGCATGATTTTTATAAGATTGTGCTAATAGAAAAGTTACTTAAGATAGAGATGCTACAGCTATCTTAAATGTGCTCAAACACTTAACTGTGAACACCTCTTCTGGAGCAGTGAATCTGTTGGAATGATTCTTCAGGCTGATCTGTTTCATATTCTTTCTGTCAGGCCACTATCTGTTGTTATTGGCCTTTACATATTGTTGGTTTTTATTTTTTATCAGTGTTTGTTAACTTTTATCTGATTTCCAATAGCTTCCAAAACTTTGAGGCTAGAAATGTTCCTCGAAGGAATGTGGTTCTTCTGAGATTGAGACCCTGCCAGCACTCATCTCCCTTTAGGACTCAGTGAAAGTGGATGTTCCTCTCTCCTGCTGTAGGTCATCCTCCTGCCTGAGTGTTCCTCAGGAACACAAGGAGCAATAATAATGCATCTTTTTTCCTGAGGTGGGTGGGGAAGAAGCACCTTGTCTCCTGCTTTGGGTCAGGTCACTGTTTCTTGGTGCAGCAGCTGGGGCTGACAGCACAATGTCACCCGATCTCAGGTCTCACCTGGAGGTTCAGTTGCCTGGAGCAAGCCCTGAGCCTTCAAAGGAAGATCAATTCTCTCCCTTGTACCCAGGGTCTGTCCTTGTGCAGCAGTCAGAAGGTCATACCCTCCCACTGCCTGCTCACGTGGAGGTTTTTTAGGCAGCACAGCACTTGCACATGCTGTCGACATGACAGTAACTAGGTAATACCCACCACAAAGGGACAGAGCTCCTTGGAAGGAAAAAACCCTGATATATACTGAATGCCAAGGACCAAATATTTTCTCAAACTTTGAATTAAAACACTCTGAGGACCTTCTTAGTTGTTTGACCACTATGAATAATGAGAGAGGAAAAAGAGAACTGGTCCTGATTTAAACTTATACTGTGTTTTCAAGAACAGTATTGCAGATAGACTGGAAATGGGCGTTTGAAACAAGTCTCTATAGGAGACTATATAGAGAAGACTCTATAAAAACTTATATGCCTGAGGAATTGCTTGTGCCTTTCCTCGTGTTTTTTTGTTCTCCATTTAAACAAAATAAACCTCCCCTGAAATGCTGAAAGCTATGATTTTTGTCAAGCCACACTGCAGTTCAGCTTCTTAAGATTCTTCTTTCAGTAATTTGACTCTGTAGTAGGGATCTAAATAAGTTGATGACATGGTAACTCTTCTTATGTAATAACTGATGAAGCCATTTACACATGACTTAACAGGACTATATGACTGATCTTCAGACCAAAGAGAATAGCTTCTCAAAGAGAAGTTCTTAATCAAAATCGTAACTAGAATGGTAGGGAAAATACAGCAAACTACTGTTCAAGTAAATTGCATTTTGTAGGAATACAATCTCCTATCAAGTTTGCCCCAGCATGATAATCCTTCTTTATTTACTGGTGTTGACCTCTTCTCTTTAGAGACCTTTTGTGGAGACTTATTTTATATTTCATGTATCATTAAAATGACTCAAATGATCAAGGACATGGTAGGCCTGACATTTATTTTTAATTGTTAGCATAAAAAAGAGGCATCTATATTCCACACCTGCTGCAATTATAAAAATATATTTTCTTCTTTTATAAAACAAATTATGTACTTCAGGGAGTCAGCCAGAGACACGAGGCTGTTCTTTTTGGTTATCTGTATATATTGTCAGTGTTTATTAGATCTGACTGCAAAGGACCAATAATGTAGTTTTGATGCCACTCAATTCATGACTTCTGTGCAGTTTCTGGGAAGGATATCTGCATAGTAATGAAAACAGAATTGTGGAAGAAAACACTCCAGAAGTGTTTTATCACAGCCTTATATCTATGTTACTGGGCAGTGCAGCCTCAGGTATTGTATCTTTTCTGAAAAGAGTCATTTGGTGAGAAATGCTATATTGGCCACCAAAAACTTAAGCTAGAACAGAAAAGAAGCCCTTTCAGTTTTTAGGGGCTTCTAAAACTTCTAAAAAACATTTCAGTTTAAATTTTGATCACTTCAAAGTTGAAAAATTTTGTGATTTTAAAAAAGGTGGTCTATGTTTTGCTGAGCATTACTTTCCATTTTTCATTCCATATTCATATCTAAGTCAGCATTAGTTATAAAAGTATACATACTTATAATACTTATATTTTCATAAAATACAGTAATTTCAGTTAATCTAATCTCAGACTCCATTTGTCAAAGTACTCTGCTTTAGTAGTTCATACTCCCTTCTCCTGCAGGCTGTCATTCTTCTTTTTTTTAACCAAAGTCTATCTTGAAATAGTAATGGTATTTAAACACTTGGCAAGACTGGCTATAGCACAACAATGGAATCAACTGATTACAACTAAATAATTCCTCTTTAAATCATAGTGCTGTGACTTAAACAGTCTCATCTAACAAGATTGAGAGAAGCTTTCTGTACTTTTGTTTGGTGGAGGAAAGTCTCTTTATATAACACTAAATGGTTTGTATTTCCTAAGCTCTTCCTGTTCAACAGTGAACCGACTTCAGTGAGTTGTGGTACTGTAAAACAAGTTAAGATGTCTTATGTTTGGATGTTTTCTATCTGGAGACTTCTTGTGACGCCTTAGATGTAAGGTGGTAACACTCTGTCTGCTGAGGTCCATGTGGCTTTTAGTCTTTTGAGGCTTCCCCATCTTATAACAAGTCACAGCTCTTCTCAAATGCGAAGGTTTTCACAGTACTGGGTGTCTAATTTGACGTATTTGCTTCTTATGACACACCAAGATTGTCTAGCATTTGTCAGAATGCAGAGCTGAATACCTATGGATAAAATGAGATATGATGGCAATTTGGTAATTTAGTGTAAATTCATAAATTTGTTGCTTAAAAGTTTAAGTAATTAGTTAAAAGCTTTTTGATTAATGATAGCTAACAGCTTGTATGTATGAGTATTATAGTGCTGAGTGGCTGAATTCCAGGTGAAGTGATTGATTGTGTTCTGAGGGTGCACATATGTTCCTGGGTGCATATAAATTATTGTTAGTCATGAAGTTTCACTAATACGATTATTTTCAGTGATACCCCTTCCATTTTAATGTCCTTTCTTTTCAGTCTGATTTTAGATATCTAAGACTGCCCTGTCTTGCATCTCTCCCTTTGTAGTTATTCCCTTGTTCTCTTTAACAAAACTGTCATACCTCAGGGACAAAGGCAATAAGAAAAATGAAAAGAATGTGTTTTGTCTTGATGAAAATAGCAATTTAGACCAAAAAACCCTCAAACAAACCCACAACACTTGATACTTTAAGCAAGCAAAAGGTCTGCTTTGACTGTGACAAGGCAGGATAATGCTTTCACATATGCTCAACAGCCATATAGGTAAAAGTCTTTGGACATCTCTTCCATTTTCTTCAATTGGATATAGGAATCCAGGCTATATGGTGAAAGGAACTGGTCTCTAAAATGTTCACACAACTTGTTCCTCAGGATGTAGACCTCTCTATCACTAGAAATTCAGCAAAACTAGTGTCTTTTGTTAGAAAAACATTTCTTGAAATGTTATTTGAAGGTAACAAACCGAACTACACAGGCTTGGCTTACTGAATGTGTTACAGCTGCTCTGGTGGTTTTGTTAGGACAGATAGCCCACCTGGCATCTCTGGCTCATAAGAATGTTCACAAGAGATCTGTGTGAACACTAAGTTTCTAGGACATGGCCAGAGCCAAAGAGCTTGACTGAGATTTTGCTGTGTGCTGTTAGATATCACTTTGACCCACTGGCTGTTTTTGACCTTTAATAAAAAGCAAACTAGGAGGAGGACAATTTAGTACCAAACCACCACAGGAAAGAGGGAATGCAGAGGTGGCATCAGTTCAGTTTTGGCCACATCCTCTGACTTGAGCAATAGTTCTTTGGCTGAAACCCACATATAAAGAAATATATAACATTGTCCTGAAAAACAAACCCAATGCACTAGACTGACAGCAATTGCTGTTCAGTGCTCAATTGTCTCAACAACATAACTAAAAAGGCACCAACCAAGCATGCCTTCTGACATTCCCTATACCTATGAAACTCGCCCAGGATTTGCCAAAGCCATTTTTAGACAAAGGCTTTCTCGTGTCCTTTCAGGATTTCACCTCTATTCTTGGACTGTCTGGAATTTTAGGGGGAGGATGCCTTTGTCCCACAGCCCAGACTGGGACCATCCACTCACTTCACACAGGGAGGAGAGCACCTGTCAGACAGTAACTGCTTTCATTCACCGACCTTCTCCCTCTGTTATTTCCACATTACTATCATTTCTGCCTCTCTTCATGTGCAGCATATCTGCTTCTAGATGTTTAGAGCAGTTTCTGTATGCAGATCTGGAAGCAGGTTTCCTATCAGAAATCAATATCTTAAAAGATGTTTTCCCCAGAAGACTATTATCATTGTAAAATCAAAATATTTTGCGATTCTTGAAAGCTCAAAGAATATTCTATATATGAGCTGACAGGAAACCATAATCAAATTGTCAAGAAATTGCTTCTACTGTGGCAAAGTGAGAATGTTAGATTACATGTGTCAGCATGTGAAGATAAAGACTGTGTAGTGAACAGCACGCTGAAGGCTTGATAGGAGATGGGAAGTTTATTGCTGTACACTGTAACCTATTGTAGACAGTTCTGCTACCTCAGCAGTCCTCAGTTTGCATTAAAAACTATGATCAATAAAATGCCTTAGTTTTGTCATTCTACCAACTTTATTTGGTCAATTACACTGGAAAGTAATTGCTATTCCAAAGGGTTAAGTAATAAAAGATGTGGAATACTAATATACGTTCTCTAGTTGTTTACTGAATCTAATATTATCGCTGCTCTAATCTCTTCAAACAGGCACCAAAATGCATGCTGCTGTGATTATTTGAGTAAGAAAAATGGCTCATTTATTCAACATATGCATTGGCTGCTGGTCTGGATTTTTAGATGTTTAAAGATTTATGTTCAAATTATTTTTCTCCAGTTTTCCGGTCCTTTTACCTATTCTTCTGTAAACTCTTCAATCTTCCTGTTCTCTATGGCTGCTCTGTACAGTGGATGTTCACTGAAAACTTATTGCCCAAGTGTTTGGTTCTGAGCTTGGGGCTGTAACCCAAAACCTGCTGAAAACTTTAACTCTTGTTAAATTTAGTCCAAGTTAATGACTCATCACCTTGCAAGATCAAGGCCTGTGGGGCAGGCTCTCAAACAGCCCAATCATTCCTATGGTAGGATCAGAAAAGAGATTTGCAGGAATGAAATTTAAAACATTTTTTACTCTGATCATCAGATTGTCATTCAGGGTGGTTGCTTAACTGCAAAACAGAAAAGGAACTTAATGTCAGTTACATTACTAATTTTAGAAAAGTACACTGTTTAGCCTCTTAACACAGCTTTCTTTGTCTGACCCTGAAATGGCTTGTAATTTTGTAACAAAATTTAAAAAAAAAGTGATACATGATGGGAGAAGGAAAATAAGTTGTATATAATCAGAATTAGGTCACCAACAGTAGATGAAACCGGTATTGTACATTGGCCAGGTGACTGGCAAAGAGAATGCACTAAATTTCATCCTTTTGGTGAGCAGAAAAATACTTGGAAGGATATTGTTTAAAAGTATTTGAAGGGAAATATAATGGAGAATCACAAATACATGAGGACTGGAAGTATCATGTGTATCTAATGCAGAGATAAGAAAAGGAAAGAATGGAGAAATTCTAAATGTTTAGACTGATTTAGAAATAGACTTCTAATCTTTCTGGGACAAGGGCCAGGAGCATCCTTCCAGCAAGAATAGTAAGTGGGAAATCTGCTTTCACCTGCAGCCATAATACTTGATTTCCTTTGACTTGCTCTAGAAACGGCAAAACAGCCAGCCTTGGTTGTGCCTCTGCTTTTCTGTCAGTGGGTGCAGCAGGTGGACTGTCATCTTAACACCAACAAGGAAGGTAGATTTACTTTTAAACTGAATATTAGTGAACTAGTGAGACAATCTTGTAGTGTGGGGTTGGGACTAGATGGGTGTCTAATGAGTCAGCTCCCTTTCTCTGGTCTTGCATGCCTTATCCTAAAGAGCACCTTGTTTCTCAGAAATATTCTACGTCCAGTGGGTGCATTTAGTCCCAGATTGAGGGTCAAAGTCTGTGCTTCTGTAATCAGTACATCTCCTCTGCTGCTTTAGTGTATCAGTTGAAGAATGTGTACTGTGGAACCATTGGGTCTAGGCTTGTACACTTGTTCAAAACTTACCAGGGGAACTCTCTCTAAATTTGAATTCCTTTGCTTCTGGGGGGTCACATGCATTTATAGCTGAGTCCTATCCCCATTAAAGCAGTTGGAAGACTACAGATGAGTGATAGTAACCTCTTAATCTTTTTCTTATTTATATTCTTTTTCAGGGTCTTGAGAGTTTATCAAATACTAGAGACTTAGACAAATAGAGAGACTGAGGCTGTTACTGGTCCAAGATCTGGGTGCAGTGCTAGGGGAAAAAAACCTCTTCCACTCCAAGATACTAGTGTTTGTAAGCAAGCACTTCACTGTCTCCTCTCTTCTTGATGCCTCACCATGATAACTCTTTTCCCACAGTCAGCAGCAAGGTATATTGCCCAAATATAAACAATTTGAGAATGTCGTTGAAAAAGTTATGATTTGAACATGTATAAAAATCATATGTACGGTATTCTAGAATAAGGTTCAAGTTTGAAGTGCCAAAACGTTAAGAATACCCTGTGGGCTGAAAGCTTGCTGTCGATGCAAGTACAATACTCTAGTTTGAAACTTTTATTTGCTAGCAATCTGTAAGTCTCTTCATTAGCAAATTACTATTTGTGTTCAGTTGCGGTTTCCTCATCCCAAAGGCTTATCAACTCTATTCCACTAAGCAAATGCATCCCTTCAGTGAAACTTGTTGATCATTATACACTTGCATTATAGACAGCCAACTGCATCCTGGGCTGCATCCAAAGCACAGTGACCAGCAGTCAAGGGGGGTGATATTTGTCCCTCTACTCTGCTCTGGTGAGACCCCACCAAAAGCACTGCATCCAACTC
>WEIV01027525.1:171346-188509 GCA_013390005.1 Calyptomena viridis | reverse complement strand
AGATGCGCAGGGCGCCGGTGCGCCGCGCCGGCAGCCCCGGTGTGCGGGGTGGCCCCGCCGGTGCGGGTGTGCTGGGTGCGCGGTCATCCCGGGGACACACCTCGCCCAGATGTGCTCTCGCCCAGATGTGCGGGCTCGCCAAGGCATGCACATCCCCGGCTGTGCCATCACACAGATGGGCACCCCCAGCAAGGGGCGAGCCCCCGTTGTGCATCCAGATGTGCACACCTTCATGGCTGTGCGCTCGCCCAAATGTGGTCTCTCCCAGACGTGCCTGCTCATCCAGATGTGTGCTCGCCCGGCACAACCTTGTGCAGGTGTGTTGCCTCACCCAGATATGCACCCGCTCGTGCCCACCCGCCATCTCTGCGCTTACCCAGATGTGTGCACTCCTTTTCTGTACCCTCATCCAGCTGTGCGCTTGTGCAGCTGTGCCCTTACCTGCCTGGGCCCCTTGTCAAGGTGCAGGATGCCCTCCTTCCCGGGGCATGGCGGCCGCCGCCTGCCCCGACAGCTGGGGTGTGACCCCCGCGGGCAGCGCGATCCTCGCAGCGTTCCTCAGCCTGTTCTTAATTGGCTTCCCCGTCGTTGTGACGGAAGGAGGCATTAATTAACGCTGTTGCTCACCAGGTGCTACGGCAGCGCCCGTGTCGCAAGGAAGGGCCTCCCGGCAGCACAGGGCCTGGTGGTGCGGCCGGAGGGTCCTTCCTCTGCCCCGTCACTTTGGTGTTTGGGCAGGGAAACGGCTTCCCTCCTTTCACTTTGTTTTTGGGACGGGCTGTGCCCGACTGGCGCTGCTGGCTTGGTGCTGCCGGGCTCTGGAGCAGGCTCTGCCCGCCCCGAGGCAGCTCTGAGTGGTGCCCTGCCTGCATCGGTCCTGCCGGCCAGAGCCAGCCTTGCCCACACTCCCCCTCCTCCTCCTCCTCCTCCTCCTCCTCCACAGTTTGACGCTGAATTTCGCCGCTTTGCCATGAAACGCTCCGGCGCGGGCAGCTTCCAGGACTTCTACCAGCTGCTGCAAACGGTGCACCAGATCCCACGGGTGGATGTGCTCCTGGGCTACACGGACATCCACGGCGACCTCCTGCCCATCAACAACGACGACAACTACCACAAAGCCCTTTCCTCTGCCAACCCCCTCCTCAGAGTGATCATCCAGAAGAAGGGTAAGTGGGATGCAGAGAGGGGCGCTGGATCCATCCTCCCCATCAAGAGCCACATCCCACGGTATCACTGATTCCATCTTTGGGCTGTGCCAGTGGGGGCATGGCCGGTCACATACCCTCCAGCCACTGCTTTGGTGACAGATTTGGAGATGGTGGCACTGGGAAGCTCCCAGAACCTGCTGGGGCTGTGGCACCCACACGGGCTTTCCCTGGCAGCCCGGGGGCACCTGCCCCAGCCCGGCCCCACACAACCTGGCTCCTCCTGGCAGATCCTTGCAATTCACCCCTTTGAAGTCATGTTTTCCAGCCAAGCTTGTGTGGGCTCCCAGAAAACCCCCGTGTTATTCCCATGAGTGCTGTACTGGGAGCCCCATGCAGCTCCCTTGCCCTGAGGAGGCAACAGCCATCGTTTTGGCAGAGCCAAAATGCAGGTGCCACTGAATTTTTGATGTTGGGAAGAGACTTGGTGCCTCCCTGGCATTCCAGGGGGTTGCCCTGACCTTAGTGGTGTATTCCCAGAGAGCCACTTCCTTGCACAGGAGCACAAACTTGCCTTGATAGCAGAGTCCTGGCAAGGATGAAAGCCTCCCAGTGACAAACACTCTGGGTACTTCTCCTCCTCTCAGGGAAAAGGAGCCCATCCCCTTCCATTCGGTTTAGTAGCACCGAGGTTTTCTCTTTAGAAGCATCATCAGTCAGCACAGAATCTGACCCAGAGCCCCAGTTCTCCCTGCACAGCATCCAGAACGACTCTGTGTTTCTAGCTCATCTCAGTGGTACAAAGTCTCTGGGCAAGGGCTGATACTGGTGGTCAGCCCTGGCTGCTGTGCCAGTTTTCCTGGGCTTTTGTAGTGCAGAACACCCTGGCCATGCATTTCCTCTGTGGCCACATGGTGGTGGGGGCTGGCAGAGGTGATCCAGGCTGCTGGAGCCCACGGTGTGTTCAGCACCAAACCATCCCCTGTTCCTGGACCAATGCTTGGATCCAGGCTGTGGCACGGAGAGCTGGTGCACGAGTGGGTGTGCCAGGGCTGCTGTGGGAGTATTGCTCCTGCTCCCAGAGCCACCTTTGCTGCTGGAAAAAGCCTGTGAGGGCCCGTGGCTGACGGTGCCACGGTGGCACAGTGTGGAGAGCGGGAGCCACAGCCCTGGCACTGTGGGGAGTGCGGTAAGGAGGGTGAGGAGGCAGCACCAGCACCCGGCTGTGCCCGTGGGAAAGGGGCTGAGGGGCTGGCAGCAGCACGGGGAGCTGTGCAGAGAGGCCAGGAGCAAGCCCTGGTTGAGTCACAGCTGATTTAAAATGGATCCAGGTCATACCAAGGCTGGGCTGTCGTTGAACCGGTCCGGGTCGCTGAGGAATGTGGCTGCAGAGCCTCTCACAGCAGTGGGCACGGGGAGCTGTGCACAGGTGTGTACATAGGTGTGCACCCAGCAGTGGGCTCTGCAGCAGCCAGTCCTGCTGCAGGGAGGAGAAAAGCAAAGGCTGCAGCTGGGTTCTCCTCTGTGCCATCACCCCGTTGGGTGAAGCCATCCCTGCAGGGCAGCCTGGCTGGGGTAGTGGCACTGGACCTCTGAGGCTCATGGGAAGGGCAGGGGAAAGCCTGGGACATTGTGTGGCAACCAGGAGGCTCGACCTTGGGGTACTGGACCTGCGTGGCCCAGCCATGCTGTGCCCCTTGGAGAGGAGCTTGTGTGCTGAAATAGCTGTGGGAAAGCCTCCGCCGCCCTTCTCCGAGCTAAAAATATGCCAGGCTGTGTGTGCAGGAAGATATTTATAAGCCAGGAGCCCTGGCAGGCTGGCTTGGCTAGGGAGAGATCCCATGTCCCCTGGGCTTGGGGACATCCCCCACAGTCCTGTGGCCAGAGCAGGGTCTGGATGCTGGTGGGGGGCACTGTGGGGAATACGTTGACCATGCAGCATCCAGGTCTGGGCTTCCCTATGGAAAAGGATGAGGAGAAACCAGAGAGGAATCAGGGGATGCTCCCCAGCACTTGGTGGATGGGGCCAAGGAGGACGTGTTGGAGCTGGGCCCTACAGAACAACCCCAGGGCAGGGTCCAGGAGGAGGGAGTCAAACCCTGTGTGAAAGTTCCTGGTGGCAGAATAAGAGACGCTGGCACAAATCACAGCCTGAGATGTTCAGTGGCCCTGGGAATGGTGCAGCCCTGGGATGGACCTCCAGGAGCTGGGAAGCCTCTGACCTTGGGGATGGCAGGATTCTGCAGGACACAGTGGTGGCCATCCCCAGCCCATGCCAGCAACAGCCCTGCTCTAGCAGGGCCAGGGGACTCTGGTGCTGTCCCCCGAGGTTGGACACACCCTCAGGGAGTTGGCTGCCACTGCAGCACCCCTTGTGTGGGGGGTCCCCTCTCCCCAACCCCAAAATGGGGCACGGCTGTGGCTCCAAGGCCATCAGGGCTGGCAGCTCTAGCGTTAAACTGCAGAGTTTGGCTTAAAGTGTGATTAAGGGTGAATCACTGCCTCGATCCCACTAATCCTGGCCTGTGTATGATGGGTAATCCCAGGAGATGGGCCCCAGCAGAGACAGGCTGCAGGGAAAGCCAGGGGGATGCTCCAGGGAAGAAAAGCCAGTGAGACCTGTGAGCAGGGCCCTTCTCCCGCCGGCTCCTCCAGCACCTGGAGCCGAGGGCACACGCCGTGTCCCCGGGTGGCTGCAGTGCCTGACCCGTGTCCTCCCTTGCTCCTGCAGCCGAGTCCGACGCCAGCGTCTTCGCCTCCAACTCCTTGCAGCGGAAGAAGAAGGGGCTGCTGCGCCCCGCACACTACCGGGCCAAGCCTCACCTCCTCATCGGGATGCCCCAGGATTTCCGCCAGATCTCCTCCATCATCGACGTGGACATCCTGCCCGAGACCCACCGCCGCGTGCGGCTGCACAAGCACGGCTCCGACAAACCGCTGGGGTTCTACATCCGCGACGGCGTCAGCGTGCGCGTGGCCCCGCAGGGCGTCGAGAAGGTGCCCGGAATCTTCATCTCCCGCCTGGTGAAGGGCGGCTTGGCCGAGAGCACGGGGCTGCTGGCGGTGAGCGACGAGATCCTGGAGGTGAACGGCATCGACGTAGCCGGCAAGTCCCTGGACCAAGTGACGGACATGATGGTGGCCAACAGCCACAACCTCATCATCACTGTCAAACCGGCCAACCAGCGCAACAACGTCATCCGCAGCAGCAAGGCCTCGGGCAGCTCCGGCGTGTCCACGGACAGCACCCCCAGCCAGCAGACCCCCAGCCCGGCCTCGCAGTACCTGAGCAACTACAGCACGGCAGAGAGCGACGAGGAGGGAGACCTGGTCATCGAGAGCGACAGCGCGTCCCACTACATCCCCGGGGGCTGCCCCAACGGGGGCCCCATGGACGGACCCCTCCAGCGGAGCCTGTCCCCGCACAGCTCGCGGGGCTCCCTGCAGTCCCTGGGCAGCCACGACGGCAGCCCCAGCCGGGGCAGCGGGCGGGAGGATGGCACTCTCCTCACCCTATAGCTGTGGGGTCCTGTGCCACCCAGCACCCCGCTGGGTCTCCGCTCCTCCGGGCTGGATGTGGACACCAGGGTGATGACACAGCCAGCGGGCAGGGGAGAAGTGGGGCTGCCCACTGCCCTCTCCCACCACCCGCAATCCTGGGGGCCCTCCTGCAGTGCCTGCTCACGCCGGGTACTGCCCTTCCAAGCCCCTTTGCCTCCCCTTCCAGGCAAAGGGGGATTTTTAATTGTTTTCTCGAAATATGCATCGTCAATTAATATATTGCAATGGACAGTAAAACCTTTTCTAGAAAGCACCGTGCTTGTCCCTGGTTCGTGTCACTGCAGGGAGGAGGGGGACAGTGGGTGGGGACGCCAGCCCTGTACACATGGCAGTGCCTGGGAATGGTGGCCTTGACCTTGGCACACGTTGTGGCTTTGCTGCTGTGCTGGGTGACCCCAGTGAGGCCCATCGTGGAGAATGGGGGTTCGAAGGGGTGCTGGAGCACATCCCTCCCCCTAAACATCCCTGTCCCACAGCACATGCCCAGGCTGCTTTGGGGAGCCACCTGGCATGATGGCCTGATACAAGGAGCCTTGCCTGGCATCTCCATTTATACCTTGCCCTCACTAATGCAGAGGATACACCTGGCCTGTGACAGCAGTGCTGTCACTCAGCCCTGAAAACACTGCTGGGGGTGGCACAGCTCAATCCTCCTCCTCCAGCCCCAAGCTCAGGGTAGAGAGGAGCCATACCTGCCCCTCCTGGGGCTCCCAGCACCCTCAGTCCCTCTCTATCACCACAGGGCCAAGCTGATGGTGGCTTTGGCCTTTGCTTTGCTACTGGCCTGGCCTAGCCCTGGACTAGCACCTTCCTCCCTGCAGGAAGGGACACAACACCCCAGCAGGGTGGTGCTGCTGGAACCAGTTGGACCCAGAGTGGTGACAGCTTCTCCTCCTGTCCTGGCTGGGAACAGGCCTGGCTAGATCATGGCTGACCATCCCCATAGTCCTTCACCCCCTCTTGCCACAGCTCCTGCAGCATCAACATTCAGCACCAGCACCTGTAGCCCAACCTGACAGGGCCACTGGCCCATTTGCCCCAGCAGGCACACAGCTGCAGCCCAGACAGACCTGAGAGCAGATCTGGCAGCAGGGCTGGTTAGCCCAGGCTTGTTTTGGGCAGGCAGGTGCCCGGGGGCTGTGCCCGGAGCCCTCAGCCACTCTCACCCAGCTGGCTCAGCCTGGCTGTGGCATTTGCCCTGAGGCAGCCCCAGGGGCACGTGGGGTGATTTTCTGGTTGGCATTTCACCTCCTGCAGCCCTGGAGTGCCAAAAGTTTCCCAGTCCCTTGGCAGCAGCATCAGCCTGGCCCTGACATCCCAGGGCACCAAAGAGTGCTGGCAGGGCTGGAATGCTCCATAACATCCCCACCCCACAAAATCCTGCTCAGGAGCAACCCCTTCAACAAGGCAGCTGCCTGGGGGAATCTGTGTGCAGCATCCCCATGCTGCACAACAAAAGAGATGAGGCAACAACACGAGCTGCAATGAGGGAAAGTTTGATGGGACTTCAGGGGAAAAAGGACGTGCCACCTTAGGGTGGCACCATCTGGGCACAGAGTCTCAGCAACTCCATCCTTGGAGATTCTCCTAATCCACCTGGACGTGGCTCCAAGCTGTGGCACTGCCCCTCCCCTGAGCAGGAGGTGCACCAAGTCCTCCAGCAATCCCTTCCAGCCTAAATGTGCCATTGTTTCGTGCAGCAGGATCCCTGCAAAGGTCTGCACAGGTCCCTGTGTGGCATCTGAAGGTCAGGAGGCAGCGAGCTCCCCTCTGTCTGCCCAGCCCTGCCCTGCCAGGCTGCAGATGGAGATTGGCAGGACTTGGCATGTTCTCCATTCCACGTCCACCACCCTGTCCCAGCACCCAGGGTGAAACCCACAGCTCATCCCCTGCCTGCACTGCACCACTGCTGCTGGTTTCTGCTGCCCACCACCACTCCTCAGGCCCTGCTGGGCCTACTGGGAGCTGCAGAAACACTGAGTGATGGAAATTATGGAGTAATTATTGGAGAAATTATTGGAGTATCTCCTGCCCAACAGACAACAGAGGCTTCTCTAGACATCCCACCAGATCCCCCTGCCAGCTCAGCCCTTCCCCTGGCAGAAAGCACTGAAGCTCTGCACTTCTTCCATGTCCCCAAGCTGCTGAACCTGCAGGTGCTCAGGATGAGCCATGACCATGGTTCAGCTCAGGAAAAAGAGGGTGACAAACACCACCACAGGCAGCAGCACAGGAGACCTCCTGCCAGTATCTAGAAGTGGGAAAAAATGGGAGGTGATGCATGGATCCAGAGCACAGACCTGATCTGTAAGAAGTCAAGCAGCACAGAGACAACTGTTCTCCAGACCACTGAGCAGGGAGTGTATTAAGGCATTTCTCTCCCTTTTCTATGGACAAGACAAACCACTGCAAGGTGAGCAAGAGATGCCAGGTGCACATTGGACTCTCCACCAGCACCTGCATGGGCCCAGGGTCTGGAACATGCCTTCCTCTCTTTCCTTCCCAAAGTGAAGTCCATTCCTGCCCAGCACTGAAGGATGTTCATGCAGAGCACTACAGCACATCTGGCCCCACTGGCTCAGGAATCCAGCTTGATGAAGACCTTGGGCCTTGAGAAAATTTTTATGGCCTCTTATATCTGGGAGAGCTTCCTCTCCAGCTCCACCCGCCTGTTCTGCATCCTGAGGGAGTCTCCACGCATGGGCAGCAGAATCAGGTCCTTTATCAGCTGCTCCTGGCCTGTAGGAAGAGAAAAAACACAAGTTGTGTAAGTTGAACAGCAAATAAATCCATCCTTCTAATGCTATGACCCCATCCCCAGCCATGAAAATGATGGCAGCACTGGAACAAGGACCTAGAATCCTTTTATTCAAAGCTCAGCTGGATTTGGACCTGAGGGAACCTGCTCCAGCTTTGAAGAACCAAGGATTGGCCTAGAGACCTCTGAAAGTCCATTCCAACCAAAACCTTTCTAACATTTTAGGAGCAATAGCAACCCCAACATCAGGTCCAGCAGACAAGCCTACTCCAAAGAGCCAGTCCCACCACCCTGCAGGAGATTGATTGCTCTTTCCACACACACAGCTCACATCCTGCCTACATATGCCTTACTCCAGGCAACTCTTCACATGGCAGGAATTCTGCCCCAGAGCTCTCTTTTCCCTTATCCTGGCTGGGATTGCCTGTTTTTCTGAGCTGGGATCCCCATGTTTTCCCCTCTTACTCTGCTTCAGATTGCTGAGGGTCTCCAGCCTCTGGTCCTCTGGCATCATGGAATGACCCGGGGGCGTGTCAGGGTCTGGGAGGTTCCTCAGCTGCTCCTCCATCTGTTTGCGCCACAGCTCCTTCCTCTCCAGCAGGCTGCAAGGCAAAGGACAGCAGGTGTTGGCACATCTGGAAGGAGGGGGAGCCCAGGGATGCAGGCAGAGGCCAGGAATTGTGCCCTTCCAACCCTGTGAGACTCCATGTCACTGCCTGAGGACCAAAGGGACCCACGTGCCAGCACACGCCCTCACTGTGGAGGATACACTGGGGTTTAGCCCACGTGTGGATGAGCAGACACGCTCCAAATGCTCCAAAGGGCTGCTGGAAGACATGCACTCAGGCCAACACATGCTCCTTGGAGACAAGGGCTGCTGCTGCTCCTCGTTTCTGGCTCACTGAGTCCTATCAAAACCATCTGTGGGCCAGTGGCACAGTGAAGTTGGATAGAGCAGCTCACAGCCAGGGATGCTGGCAGGGAACAGCACAGCCAAAGGACTGACACCACCATCAGGGCCAGCACAGGGGCACTTGGGGACTGTTTTCCACGCACAGCACTAGTTGGATGTTCCTCAGACTCCAGCTCCAAGGCAGGATGAACACCTGTGAGGCAGAGGGGGCTCTCTGCCTCTCCAAAACCAGACCTTTTACTGCTGAAGGCTCATGAAGGGGCAGGAGCACATTTCTCAAGGCACACGGAGCATTCCCATGTCAGCACCATTGTGCAGTGGCAAGAAAGGGAAGAGGAGACAAAACTCCTTCTGAGCCCAGTCACACTGGCCATGAGATGCTCGTTAAGTCAGGAAAGCAGGAGGGACAGTGTTTATTCCCCAGGCCACTGCCGTGTCCTCAGCCCCTGTGCAGAAGCTGGGAGATGCAGTGAGGGCTGGTACAGCCCCCTGAAGCAGACGGGGGCATACGTACTACTGGGGCACGTGGCCCTTTTGCTTGGTGTTGTATTCCTGCTGCTCCCGGTGCTTCTGCTGCAGCAGCTCCGCCAGTGCCTGCAGGGACTGGGAGCGCCGCAGCGGGGCCCGCTTGGCATTGCAGGCATTGTGCTTGATGAAGTCAATGCTCCTCCCCTCCACTCGGACCTGGAAGAAGAGAGAGCGAGGGATCAAAGGCCGGCCGGGCACACACACACACACAGAGCTCAGAAACCACTGGGATGCACGAGTGCCGGAAATTCCTGGGATGGATGCAGTTAGTGAGCCACTCACCTTGGTTTCAGCACCCTCTGTNATGCTCCTCCCCTCCACTCGGACCTGGAAGAAGAGAGAGCGAGGGATCAAAGGCGGGCCGGGCACACACACACACACAGCTCAGAAACCACTGGGACGCACGAGTGCTGGAAATTCCTGGGATGGACGCAGTTAGTGAGCCACTTACCTTGGTTTCAGCACCCTCTGCCTCTGGAACCTCTGTGTCTGCTTCTGCTTTGGCTCTGAGAGGCCGTGGGGAGAGCAGTCTGCAGGGCTTGATCCCGGAGCCACAGCGGGAATACGCCCTCAGGAATTTCGCGGCCTCGGGATTTGGAGGTGGGGAGGTCTCCTGGGAAAGGCAAGAAAAGATCCGTTAGTGGAGGGAGGCTGGAGCAAAGAAAAACCCACCCACCCAAGCTTGGGTAGTCAAGCACGAGCTCAGCCACAGGTTTCCAGCAGGCACACGACAGCCACATGTCCTGGCAGAGGTTTTTGGGGGAAGGCAAGGCAATCTGTAGTCAGCCAGCAAAGGCCAACAGCAACAAAGCAGGCCCTGGCAACAGAATTTTGTAAAGAATTGCTAAAAAAAGAGGAAAATCTGCAGAAACATGACTTTGGATCAAATGCATGTGCAGCATTGAGTGGAAAATCCCTCTTTACTGACTAATCTGGTAGGCATGAAAGGAGAGAATACCAGATTACACAACAGATACCTACTGGAGTAAGGGACAAGCTAAATCCATGGACATTCCACACTGACAGTGATAATGGCTCCTCAAAAACCAGCAATCTTGCTGGGAAGAGCAACTGGCAGCACGGGGTAAGTGTGCTGAAAGGCAGGAGACACAAGGGAGAGACACATTTCCTCTGCTGGCCACATCAGAGACCTTGAACTCCCACAAGAAGTCACCCCATGGATCCAGAGGTGGGCTGACCTGCCACAGGCAGCTTTAAAGTGGCACAGGTAGGCATGAAGCTGAGTGCTCAGGTGCTGTGCTCAAGTGCTGCTCTGCTCAGCACTTCAAACCTGTGGTTCTATCACTCCACACAGGAAAAGGAGTGGTGAGTGAAGGAGTCTGATGGAATTGTATCTGAGGGGCATCTTCAAAGCCTGTGGTTAGCACTGGCACAAGGTGAAACTTCTTGATGCCTAGTAGGTGGTCTGGGACTATCTCAGAGAGTCTTGTTGCAAACAAACCCTGACAAGTGGAAGTTGACACTGTGGTGAGTGGGTGACCTTGTGATAAATGCAACTAGGGCACTGCTCTGCTCTTGGAAGTGAAGGGAACTGCACAGGGCAGCCCCCAGATCTTTACAGGTACCCAAGGTCTCAGCTGAGCTGCAGCTCCTCAGGGCTGATTCCTTCTTGCCAGACCCTTTAGCTGGGCAGAGCTGCAGCCTGACAGTGGGATCAGGCTGTCACATCAGTGCTTTTGGGGTAAGCAGCAGGGGTGGGATGCCCTCAGCACTGTCCAGACTGATCAGGCTCCAAAGATGATCAGTCTTGTTTCAATAGGAGCCAGAAGACCTGGATCTCTCCAGCCCTTTACCTGGTAAACTAGGCCTTTACCTAGCCCAGTTGAAGTTGAGTGAGTCTGTGATTTTAGGAGTGTGCAAGTAGAGCCCAGTGTGCTCCATCTCCCTCCACAGCAGCACTGGGGCTGCCAGAGCCCTTTTCAAGGGAGCTGCTACAGTCAACAGCCTCGGGGACAGAGGGGAGGAAAGCAACTCTGCATTAGTCACCAAAATCTAACACAATCAACTTAAACTCTGAGCAGCAGCAGCAGCAGCACAGAAGATGGAGATCCTTCAAAGGGAACACCTCAGCTCCAGGAGAGCCACAGCCAGAGTTAAAGTGATGTGAGTCAGTGCCAGGGCTGCCTGTCACCTCTCTGAGGAATCCACAGAGCACAAGTAACACACCACGCAGAAAGTGCCTGCACAGAGACCACCCCCTTTCCCAAAACAAAGGAAGAAATGATCTCAATCTTCCTTGGATTTGCCAAATGAGTGTAGGCCTGTGTTCCTGAAGCACATGTGGGTTTGCTCCCATGTATGGAAGGGTCACGGACACCAGAGAGGCTGGTGGCTCACCAGGAAGAAGGGACTGAGAATTTGGAACCACTGGCTTGGGAATTATCTCACCAATTTTTGCAGTTGTTATCAGTACACATCATTTTAGTGCCAAAAGCTGGCCACAGATGAAAGGGAAGCAATGCAGAGATAAGGAGGAATCTCTGAAGATTCCAACTCAGCAAGGCAATACTGCAAGAAGGTGCAAGAGCCTGAGGTGTCACCCCTGTCCACACAGCCTGGAGAAGAATTTGGACATACACTGCCTGCTGTGTCTCCTCAGGGTGGCAAGAGCTGGACTGAGGCTTCATGCAGCCTGCAGATCCACCTCTGAGGACCACAATCCATGGGCCAAGATGCCACAGCCTTTTGGCACAAATCCCAGAGAAGTGCTGCCCCAAACATGAAGAAGATAAAAAGGCAGCTGGGAGCATCCCTGGGCAGGGAATACAGCTGCCAGAAGGAACCACCTGGAACCCACCAGGCAGGTGTGATGAGTTTTCCCTCTTCTCTGCCTCCCCTGCATGGGGGGCTCCTTGCTCAGGGAGGATGGGGATTATTGCAGCACCCAAACCACACACTCTCACTCACAGCCCTGCTGCCATGGCTGCCCGTTGTACTTCAGCTGAGATGCCCCCAGATCCTGTAGGTTCTGACTCCCTGGTCTCCATCATCCCACTGTCCCTCATGGCTGAACCACGTCCCAAGAAGAGTTCAAGAGCTCCACAGGTACCAACCTGCAGTTTGGTCTTCACCTTTGACTCCACGTTTTTGTATTTCTGGGATTTCCACAGAGCTTTCACAGGCTTGGGCTGGCTGTGCTCTTGGGCTCTCTCCTTCTCTTTGCACCTCTTCTGAATCTCCTTTATCCGCCTCACATTTTCCTTCTCATAGTCCTTGGACTCTTTCCCTGCACAGCAAGGGGAGACACACCTTCACCCCTCAGACACTGCCAAGGGATGCAGGTTCTTGGAGCACTGGCACCAGCACTGCCAGCACATGAAGAAAATCAAATTACATCCAGGGCTCAGCCTTTCCCTCCCTGCTGGACCTCTGAATGTGCTCCAAGTGACATCCTTGGAGAAGAGAACATCTTTTGCAAAGATGTTCTCAGTATCCACACACAGATTTGCTCTTCCCAAATCCTGCCTGGCTTCACCAACAAGGAACTTCCCATGTTAAAACATCCTCTATACATTAAGGTTCCATTTGATCCTTATAGAAGTTTGACTAAAGTGCCTCTTCCCATTCTAGACGTGGTCCAGACTGGAAGCAGGGAGGCTGTAACATCACCTGCTCTAGCACAGGTGAGACCCCTGCCAGCCCAAACGCTGGGGATGGGGCAACTGTAAAGCTCCAGCTCTCCTAAGGCAGCAGATCCAAGGAACCCAACCAAATCCCTGATGCTTCATCCCTGGCCCAAAAGCCAGCTCAGGCCAGCAGTGATTCAGCTGTACTTACTCTTGACTGGCAGCCCCCCATCAAGGGAGATCCCTTCGAGCTGCAGTAAGAGGCTGAGTGTCCCCTTCTGTCCCTTCTCCAGGAAATCCTTCCCACTGGAGGGAATGTGAGGGGCTGGCTGGACCTGGTGGGCACTGCCCAAAGCAGGGGATGGGTTGGGAACTGGATCCAGGAGGCCAGAGGTAAAATACACCTTCTGAGCATTTCCTTCCAGCCTCCCTCGAGCTACAGGGAAAGAAAAAGGAGACTCTTATCAGGAAATGATTTTGCCTCATAGTTTTCTTCACCCACAGTCTACCAACAATGATAGATCCCCTCTGCACCTCTGCCTTATGCTTTCCTATTTTTCACCCAGCTGTACAGATCCCTTTAGGATCACCATCTGTGAGGCAGCAGAAGCACCTGCACCAACGTGAGTGGAAATTACTGAGGACACCCAAGAATAAGGACATCAAACAGCCAAGCTGTGTCATGACAAAGCACAAACCCACACATCTGTAGCAAGCACAGAGGACTCACCTGAGAAGGGGCGTCTGTAATACTCTGGGAAGAGGGTAGGGTCTGGAGGAATGGGTCCAGAAATCCTGGATGGCCCTTCACACATCCTGCCCCCACCACAGAGACAACCACTGAAAACAGAAATGAACAGGGCTCACTGAGCCACTGAAAAGCTACATTTAATATAAATATATATATGCATAGGGGAACTTCTGACCTTCACTAGAGAGCTCACCCCCAGCTACAGAGATGTCCATGGTTGCTGCAATATTGGTACCTTTGAAATAGAAAATCCTCTCTGGGTTTGTTCTCCCATATGGAAACATTTAATGCAGACACACAAGGAGCTGAGCTGCTGTCATTGCCCTGTGTGTCTCCAGTGAACAGGAAACACAACGTATTATTTGATGGGTTTTAGCTTGAGATTTGAATTATCTTGCACCTTGGGCTCCCTCTAAATGGCTCCTGTGGTTCAAACACAACCTGGACATGGGATTTATGGAGGAGAGCCCAGCTGGTTTCTCACACCTTGGGGAGAACAGAGTTACCTGCTTAGGAAAACATCTTTCTGATTTCTAAAGTCCTTTTCAGTGCAGCATAGATCTGCAAGTCCCTGCCCTGGATCAATCCCTGCTGCTTTCCCCCTCCCCATAACAGGAGGAGCAAAAACCCTTCCACCAGGAGGGGACAGGAGCAGCTGGCATCACTTTCCATGCACTTCTCAGCAAGGTTTCCTGGACAGCATTTTTATGCCTACAAGAAACCTGAGGGACTTGCTCCCTGCTCAAACCATGAGGATGCAGGCACAGACTGCTGCTGAGATCTCTGCAGGTGCCACAGGAGCCTCATCAGAGTCACACCATGATTCTGACAGGGCAGCCTGGCTGGAGTCACTGCTGTAAGACCTGGGGCTACAACCTGCATCCCTGACTCCTGAGGCAGTAATTTAAAGATTTCCAAGGCACCTCTATGGGAAGAACCCCTTTCAGGCTCCTTGGCATGCCAGCACTGATGGGATGCAGCATCTGCAGTTTAATTTATAAACCAATAAACGATTGGTACAAGGTTGAGTGAGTCTGAGTCATAGCAACTAATGCACTGCAGTCTTCCTTGCTAAATCACCCCTGTTGACATGAGACCCATTAGCAAAATGCTGTTATTCATCTCCTGGACACAGCAACAGAGGCAATGTAAGCAATGCTGACTATTGCACACCAGCATTGCATGTGCAGTCTGTACCCAGCTGCTCTGGAAAAGCTATTTCTGAAAAGCAGGCACAGACTCTTAGCCAGAGATAAAAGGATGCTGGCTTGGTATTATTTAATCTCCTTGATAATGGATCCAACTAAGCCAGAACAAGCTCTCTTATTCTAGAAATAAAAAAAAAAAGAAGCATTCACCATGAGATCACTCCAGAGCAGCTACTGGCCTTGAAATGCACATCTGATCTTGATCTGAACTCGTGTTCCAACCCAGTAATTTACACATAAAATGACAGGCTGAAATCAAGACCTGTAACAGAGCAGACAATTATTGTGGGGGATTGAAGGAGGAAAGGCAAGTTGATGGCAGGTGGGGGATGGAAGGCTTGTTTTATACCTTCACATCCCAGCTGCACCCTGCCCTGCTGCAGGGAATTTGCAAATGACACCCACTCCCTGATTTGCAAGTCACATCACCTCTGGCTTGGGATCCTGCAAGATCAGACAACCTCATTACAACAGTAAGCATCTTGCCTATCCAGGTACCTACAGCAAATGCCCCTACGTAGGACACCACCCCCAGCACCAGTCTCCCAGCCCTGGGAAGCAGCTGCCAAGCTTCAGTTGCCAACCACTGGTACACACTTGCCAAGCTGCTGCTCTGCTCCTGCAACCTTGGGCCTATTTGGGGGACACGAGTGAAAGAACCTCACAGCTCTGATTTGCAAGTCAGGGATGTGTGGACCTCCCCTGCTGTTTGGTCTCTTGGGGCAGCTCTGCAGCACAATCCTGTGCAGAGCCAGTTCCTCTCCACCAAACAAGTCACTTCTTTCACTGGGTTCTCTCTCTCTTCTGTCCAGAAGTAACGTGGCTTTTTAACTCCACAGAGGGATCAGAGAAGCACTGGAGCAAGGACCAGGGAAACACAGCAGAACATGTGCTTATGAACACAGAGGAGAGGGAAGAAGGAACAGGGCCAGCCTGCTGTCTGCATCCAGGAAAGCATCTTCTCTACCCCACATTAGAAACCTAAACATCATCAGTACAGTACCCGACCTGCTGCCACCACTTAGTGACAGAAAAGTGTTAGAAAGACCCCATTTAGTGCATCCACAGGCTGTGAGATGCAGGCAGACTCTGCAAATCAGGCGGGTTAAGTCCAGGTAAAAAGATACACGTGAGCAACTCCTCTCTGTTCTCACCCCCCACCAGTCTGTGGCCTCACTGGGGAAACAGTGAGGCTGACACAGGGATGTGCCAGTCCCCTTCCCTGCCCTGACAGCTACAGGAGGCACAGGGCAGTTGCCAGAGTCACCCAACAGCTTTAGCATTGCTCAGTCACTCTGGTTCAGCCTGGCAGGCTGCTCACTTCCCCACCAGGACCACAGTTTAATGCTGGCCTAGGAGCCAAGCACTTCAGGCCCCAGCTCTTTCTCTCCCAGAGCATCCCTCTAAGTTTAATAACCATTAACTTGACTCTTCCTGCCCTTTGCCACAGCTGACCAAGTGGTAAAAATGCTACTTATCCCCTTGGTAAACTGAGACCTTTCAGAGCTTGTAAGAATCACAGCTTCCTTTTGTTGCTTGTTTTTGGCATCAAAGTAAACTACGAAACACGGGAACAGACAAGGCTTGGGCAGATGTATTTCACACCCTTGAACCCACTGCATCTGACTTTGAAGCATTCCCTCTTCTTCACAGATGGCATTTTCACTGTTCCTGGGTGCCTGGCCAGGAAGCTGCTACCACACACAGAGCTGACACCAGCCCAACTTCTTGCCTTCATGAGCCAATCTCTCAAAAAAGCATGGGAAAAAACATCCCACGGCTGTGATAAGCTGTGATAAGCAGAGCAAGTCATCTGCAGCAAATCAAAGGGCTAATCTCCATGCAGCTGGTCTTGCATGTTTGATTCCTTCCTCAACAGTTTTAGCTGAAATGGAAAGTCACATCAGGATAACTTCCATGCCTGAGGGCTGCACCAAAACAGGGGAGCACCTGGATCTGCAACAATTCCTCCTGCAGAATCAGGGGTCAGGAAATGAGGTCAACGTGCTGGGAACCTACTCCGTGGTGTCAGTCCCCACCTAAGCCTTCCCCTTGGTGACTGCAACGGGAAAGATTAATATTCTCCTTCTACTACTATTTCCCATGCAGGTTCCTCCAGATCTCATCAGCTCTTCCCCACCTGCCAGTCCCAAAACCCATTTTTTTTGCCTGTCTGAAAACAGAGGGGCAGGTACATTTGCAGGGGCAGCTACGTTTGCACGTGGAACATGTTTCCTGGGAGTTGGCGAGGTATCCACCAACAGCCCTCTAGGAACAAAGCCAGCTTGGACAGTCTGCCCAGGGAATCAGATGCGTGTCCTGCAGCAGCTGGAGCAGGAGGTGAACGAGGGCTGTGGAAGGTGGAACGAGTGGAAGGTGGGCAGGGACTTCAGAGCCGCAGCCAAGTCCTGTCTCTGAGGAGCGAGGACGGCTGACGACACCGAGGCCCCACCTCCACGCGTGGGATTCCCCTCCCGTGCCAGGACGAGCCCCGGGCTGCGACCACCGCACCTGAGGCGCAGAGAACATTGTGGCGGTGGATCCCGGAGCTGTGGATCCCACCGCCCGCTCCGGCCCGACACCAACCCTGCCCGGGGATCCTTCCTGGCTCCTTTCACCCCCCGCGCACCCGGGCACGGGATGGGGATGCCGAGGGCGGCCACGGCTCCTCAGCCTCCCCCCGCGGGCGCTGCCCCGGGCCCCGGCGGTTCC
>WEIV01027525.1:140846-171322 GCA_013390005.1 Calyptomena viridis | reverse complement strand
GGCCCCGGTCTCTGAGGCGCGTCTGCGTTGGGCGAACACGGGGAAAACCGGGATCCGCCTGTACAAAGGAGCGCTCCTGTGGCCACCATCGGCCCGTGCCTGTACATGTGTAGCCACCCCGCGAGGAGCCCCTTTCGCCTCCCCGCAGTTCCCCCGCTCACCCAGGAGTCTCAGCACCCTGTTTCCTTCGCTGGGATCATCCGGAGATGTTCTGTGCTTCCTGGCTCTCCTGTAGAAGGAGCTGTGCTGTAGATTTTTCTGCCCGGTGCAAACATACTGAGAAAGACACAAGGTTTTCAGTTCAAGGAGGACGGGTTCAAAACAGACCCAAAACGGGCATGAAATCAGCCAGAGCTGTCCTAGCTGAACGAAGGTGACTTCCAGGTGAGCTCAGGAGACATTATCTCACCCATTTTATATAGCACACAGATACCACAAACATTAGATGCTCAGAGCTCTGGCAGAAACACCAGTCCTCTCCCCATAAAGGAAGGTTGCCAGAGATGCAGCTGGTAACAGAGAGTAGAATCATATTAACATACAATCATCGAATATCCTGAGTTGGAAGGGACCCCCAAGGATCAAGTACAACTCCAGGCCCTGCACGACACCCCAATAATCCCCACCATGTGCCTCTCAGAGCATGGTCCAAACGCTTCTGGAGCACTGTCAGGCTCGGGGCCATGAGCATTTCCCTGGGGAGTCTGTTCCAGTGCCCAGACACCCTCTGGGGGAAGAACCTTTTCCTAATATCCAACCTGACCATTCACCTTCTTCCCCCAGCTGAGAGTGGAGATGAGATTGCACAGGGCACAGGAGCAGCCACGCTCCTACCCTTTAAAAGAGCACGTCAGTACCTGTCAGTTTCTGTCAGTTTTAACACGTGGAAAGTAAATACCCAAAGGTAAATACCTGATTTATATGCTGAGCAAAGAAAGCCCATCAATACTGCAAGGATTCTGCTTCTCACTTGGTGTCTTCCAGCAACTTCTATGAGTCAGGCATAAAAATAAAGATCCTGTTAATCACAGAATTTGACATGGTGAATCCAAGGTAGGCAAGAGAATCTCCAAAACCAGCTACTCAACAGCTATGGTTTGAGGGAAGCAGCAAGGAGGTGGGAAATAGATTTTCTGGTGACTTACTTTCCCCTGGTGATAAATGGATGAGACTTGTTAGGACAGCAGAGCTGTATTTCTAGGTATCACACAGCTTTTTCCACAGCCAAGCTGGCAGCAAAAGAGCACAGAAATAGGGAAGGACTCACCAGGTACTGAGTCCCAGCTGTAAGTGTCCTGTTCACTTTTATGAGGATGGTTTTGGCTTGACCAAATCAAACACGAGCACACAGCTGCATAAAGAATGCCCCTCAACAAACACAACTTTTTATTTCTGTAGAAAACATGGTATTTTTCAGGAAGATCCAGCTTATCAAACAGCAGCGTGCATGTTAATATACATAAATACACAGGGTTACAATTTAGTGGGAAAACATTTTTAAAAAGAAAAAGCTTTCAAGTACACAAAATAAACAGTAAAATTGGACTATCTTTTCCACATACCTGCCTCAGAGAGAAAGAAACATTTCTCAAAAGGAATGAACTTCCACCCATCATCTGCCAACAGATCTCTCCACTGGACACAAGCTGCAGGAGGACGTGAAGATGGGCAGGACCAGGGGGTTAAAGCCAGTGTTTGAGGTCAAGAGCAGATTTACCCATGGCAGTTCAGTCCCTGTTCTCCCAACTATCAGGATGTGTGTAGTGTGACAGTTATCTAGACAGCACATTAAGAGAGCTGCAAGAGGTAGGAAATACCTCCTTCCTTCCACCTTCAGGTCCCAGGAAGGTTAATGCTGAACAACTTCATTACCCCTGACACTGTGGCAATCCCAGGACCCTGGGAGGCATTTATTAACAGTCACAGAAATGAGCCTGTGGCCCCCTGGGCACAGCACTGGTGCTGCCAGGCAGTGAACACAACTGACAGACACAGAGCTTAGGGAAAAAAAGCTGCTGGATGCAGGCAGCCTCTGGAGTAGAAGGAATAACGTCTACAGATATGGAAGAATTGCACAACCTATCACAGACTTCCTGAAGATCTTCCTGCCAAGACACCAGAGAATTGTAGTATCATTTAAATAAAATACCAGTTTAAATGAATTGGAAAGACATTTGCCATGTGCAGGAAGCCAAAAGGCTGATCCTTATGTTACAAACTTTAATTCATTCCTTCTACTTTTTGTCCTACAGGAGTTTAGAGACCTGTTACATCACTAAACTCTTCTATGAAGTTTTACAAACTGAGGATTAAAATGTAAATCGGTCTTCGAGAGAAGAAAAAGGCATCTGAGCAACAGATATTCCCTGATCTTGCTTTAAATGCTCTCATGGTTAAAATCAGCAACCTGTGCAACAGGTGTCCCATTTCCAAGGAGTGCAATGGCAGAGATCCCAAGATTCACTTCACCTACTGCAAGTGCAAAGGGCAATTCAAGTTTTCCTACCAGTCTCCAAGACAAAAATTAAATGTTTGCTAAAAACAGAAACATTTAAAATTCTTTAAACAACTTAATCCAGAACAGTTCCTATCAGAACATATTTCACACGTTTAAAAAAAAACAAGAAACTCAGGCTATTAAATAAGAATATACATATCTTAAAAACAGAGGGTTTTTTTACATTACAGCCAGAAGTGTTAATTGTCCTGTTTTCCAAGGTAGGAATGTTCATAAGTTATTTCTTTGCAGTGCCTCACAGAGGTTTTGGTTGGCATCTGGTTCCTCAGTCATCACCTCCACAGCCTCCCACTCGCCCGACCTACTCGATTTCTTGATGGCCTCTACTACACTTTGCATGTACAGACCATCTTCAAAAGAGGCTGCCATAGACACAGGTTTATGATCCCACGTCCGACGGTCTTCCTGCTCTTGGAAAGACTGTCGCAGGGCTTGCACCATGTACACCATTCCCTTTAGGTAAAGCAGCGGGATGTCTTTAAAGCCCTTCTCCAAAAGGCCCTTGTTGACAGCCAGGGAGTCTGTAAACAGCAGTTCTTCTTGGAGCGCCGTGTTCTTTTGCCCATACAAGTCTGTCCCACGAGCTATGAGGCGCCCAGCAGAGCCGACAATCATGACCTCGTGGATGAACGACCCAGGCATGTTGAAGTTGAGAGTCACAGTGCAGCAGATTCCCTCACTCATGAGCATCTGGAAAACGCAGAAGTCGTCGCTCGTGACGTGGCGGATCCCGCTGATGGCCGTGTTCTGCTTCACAAAAGTCTTGAGCAAACCGTGGACCTTCTCTGCCCTCCTGCTGATGAGGTGGCTCAGGAGGTCGATAATGTAGGTGCCCATGGTGTGCAGGCCCCCTCCTCCCATGAGCTCATCGCAGATCCAGTTGTACTTGTGGCTGAGCAGGCTCCCCCCGTAGACCCGCACGTCGCAGATGATCACGTTGCCCACGTAGTGTTCTTCTATCAACTGCTTCATCTTCACAAAGGCCGGCAGGAAACGCAGCACGTTGCCAACGATGCTCATCAGCTTGGGGTAATACCTGGCAGCCGTGACCATCCTGAAGGCATCCACAGAGGTAGCAGCTTTCTCACACAGCACGTTCTTCCCTATTCCTGCAGCACAAATAAAAAAAAATATATTAGTGCACACGAGTGACACGTGCTCGAACGGCCAAAGAATTGGTGTTTTTCAGGGTTGGGCTTTCCTGCTGCAATTTTAAAAGCAGAGTTCTGGGAAGTAAAATGCCAAGTGCAGCGAGACTCAGTGATGCTTTTCAGATGCTCCTGTTGCAGAGCTGACAGTTCCCATAGAGTGAGGTTCCAAATAAACAGGATTTTTACATCACGGAAGATAAATGTTCAAATGGCACCACATGGCATCAAAACAAGGCACAGTTGGCTTGCTGCAGTTATAAAATTGTTTGAATACCTGTACAGCTAGAGGAAAAAAAAGTCATATACCCTGCAGGAAAGGGGTGAGGGAAGGAGAAATTTGATTTTCATTTTGTATTTCACCATCACTATCAATTTATTATTTTAAATAGATTAATACAAATTACTTAGATATATATCTAAGTCTGTGTATATATATAATATATAAAATACATTATTTTATATATATATATTCTCTGTGCAGAACACACGAATTAGAAATAATGTTTTCATAAGTGAACTGCTTTAAAAGCAAAATGTTTGGTCTGCATGTACAGCCTACTCATACAATCAGACAAAAAGTGACTGAGTTACACAGACAAGAGCTGCACTCCCAAATTGAACTACTGTGGTGTTATTGCTACTGATGCACTTTACATAGTGCTCAGCCTGAATCAATGGAGGCAGTCAATAATTCAATTTTTTTTAACTTTAGGGCAGAAACAAGGTAATAGAAAACAGTATCACAGCACAAGCTTTAACCAATTCTTACATTCAGAGCACTGCTGATATTCCCTTTCTCATGACAGGGCTTTACTTTTCCTGTTTTTTTCCTGTTTTATATCTGTTCTGATAAAATACTTATCTAAATATTTTTCAGTGTAACAACCAGGGTTATACCCACAAGTATGTACACATTTACTGGTGATGTCAGCATTCCAGGTCAGTCACACCACACCACAGTTTCTGCCCCAGAACTGCAGGAATCACTGCAAAGGGCAGCAGGCACCTCTCCTCACCCAGGAGCAGACTGTGCTCCCTGGTCAGAACAGCTTTTAACAGACACCCGATGACAAGGTACCAGCACAGGCGCTTAAATCGGTCTCTCACACGCGAGGGGGAGGCAGATCCCACCCTGCAGCTCCCGCTCCTGGTGCTCCACCTCCCGGCTGTACCCAGCCAGCCTTCCAGGAACCCCCGAGGGGCCGGGCCAGGTCACTCCTGTGACACAGACCAGCAGGGCACAGCTACAGCTGCAGGCAGAACATCTATTTCTGACAGACATAAGCAGAATCCAGTCAGAAAATGACAAGACTACAAGTGAGAAATGCCTGAATCGATTCAAGTCAACAGCAGCTTTAATGAACAAAGACACTCTGGGTGCCCATTGGTAACTCCCCATTTCAGGGAACAATTCTGACTTCTCTGTCCCTGCTGCACAACACTCTGTTCAGTATTTTGCAGGGATAGCTGAAACACCTGGAGAAGCATCTGGAGCTGCTTCAGTCCCTGGTTTATCTGCCTTCTTGTCTACATGACACTTGTTTCCAGCTATGTTACAGTAAAGTACAAGGAAGCAGAGAAAGTAACAGGATGTTCAGAGCCCCCTGAGCAGATCCACAGTTCTCAAAGCCTGCAGAAAACCACAGAAAATCAGGATCCACACACAGTGTGCAGTTCTGCAGCCAGTGCTCTGCCAGTGCCACTCTCCCCCTTGCACAGCAATGAGGGATGCAGAGCAGAGAGGGTCAGGCCTAGAGAGGTCCCCTGCTCTGCTGCCTGGGGACAGCCTTGTCACACGGGGTGATTCATCACACTGGGCTGCCCTTGCTCACTCAGTGCTGTGCTCACTGTGCCAGCACAGGCTGAACCACTCGAGGAGTTAAAACTGGCTGATGCCTTTTTTTGGGATGGCACTCAAGTGCATGGACAGCTCAGCACAGCCCCAACAGTGGGGCTGCCTGAGTGCCAGGACAGAGATCTGGGTACATCCTAACACCTCTGGGATAATCCTGCAATTGCCATCAGTGGGACATCCCTCCAGCTGTCCCCAAGCTCACAGATGCAGCAAGGACAAGGGGTGGACAAGGACAGATGGCTACAACATAATGGCCACGTCTTCTTTGTCCTGGANGGGGTGATTCATCACACTGGGCTGCCCTTGCTCACTCAGTGCTGTGCTCACTGTGCCAGCACAGGCTGAACCACTCGAGGAGTTAAAACTGGCTGATGCCTTTTTTTGGGATGGCACTCAAGTGCATGGACAGCTCAGCACAGCCCCAACAGTGGGGCTGCCTGAGTGCCAGGACAGAGATCTGGGTACATCCTAACACCTCTGGGATAATCCTGCAATTGCCATCAGTGGGACATCCCTCCAGCTGTCCCCAAGCTCACAGATGCAGCAAGGACAAGGGGTGAGCTGCAGATGGCTGTGAAGTCCCTTACTAACCTAATGACCATGTCTTCTTTGTCCTGGGCAGATAAACTTAGATCCCTCAGCTTGTTACTATTGTCCTGGTAATGAACTTTGTACCATAAACCAGAGCTGCAAAATTTCCTGTTGAGGCCCTCACCAGCCAGGAGACATGAGAGCCACCACACAGCTCTGGAGCTCCTTGGAGCCCTCTGTGAGCCAGGTGAGATCACCAACTGAGCCCAGTTTGCTAAAGGAAGCATCCCCTTTCCAAGCAGGCAGGTTAAATCAACCCATAGGTGGATCTAAGGCCACAGAAAGGGCTGCAGTCCTGGAAGGAAGGACGTGGAGCTAGGGAATTGTTTCCTCACATCACAGGCAGCAAGCATGGAGAGCTCCACTGCCTGCAGTGAGGCTCATCACAGCCTGTCCTAATGACAGGCCTCAGGGTCTGCTCCTGCAGACCAGTGCTCCACTGAAGTTCTATTTATGGCTATTCCACTGGTTATTGCAGTAAGAGACAGGCAAAAAATAAAAAAGAGAATAAAAGGTCACCACTGCCAGGAGTCCTTTAACAAACTGTCTATTCCCATGCTTGGTGGCATTCTAGATTCCAAGAATTTTCAAGGCAATTCCTGATCAGTAAGTAAACTAAACATTTAAACACAAGTCTTTTGACTCTCATTCATGTAATACCACCAAATCATGGCTTCACTCAGTGAAAGACCACATTTCAAGTGTATTCACATCCTATGGAAGCAATTAAAAACAAGACATATTGGAGAGAATAGACTAGACTAGTTCTCCTAAAGGAATCTTGCATTTCTAGTCAGATCCACACTGTCCATCAGCACTGAAGCACTGGCTTCTCCAGCAGCTGCCTGGCCACACCATATCCAACACTTGTTGTACCTGAAGAATTTCACAGCCCTGGTTAATAAAATGCAAGCCCAGAAAACGTGCAGTTCTTTACTCCTCCAAGTAATGTCAGATTCCCAGAGTTGCACCTCAGTGCTCAGTTGGCCACTGTAGCAGAACATTGCTTTGAACATCCTAAGAAATTGGGAGTGTCTGAAGAGTCTTCCCAAATAACCAGCTGTATCAGACATACTTGCTTTGGGAGCCTCCCAAAGAATGAATGCTCATTCCAACACACACTCCTTAGGTTCATTTCTTCTTTGCCTATGGTTCAAAAGATCTCTGTGCTACTTGTTACAGGGATGGGAAGCACTATAAGCACAGAGCACTCACTATGTGCTTGTTCATCCTGCAGGAAATCTGCATTTGTCACAACACAAAGCAGTGATAGAGCCCTTTCTGACTCCTTCCTTTACAATTAACATACACATGCTGTAATTTGTAGGGAGTTCACGAAATCAGGGGGTGAACATATGTTGCAAAGATGTCTTAAACAATGTGTTGTAGATAATCAGGATAAACCAAGAGAGGCAAGTAAAAGGTTCCTCTGTAGCCACCCCACAAACCACCCACTTGTCAGCTTGGCTCAGTGCATGCAGCAGCCTTATCTTTAACATCCTGAAGAAATTTTACTCTGAGGACTTGTCATGTTCTGCCTGAACTTTGCCTCATGGACAAATATCCCATATTTTACACTCCAGCCAGTAATTCCACTCTGTGCTCACCTCTTGCAAAGGTTACATTTAACTGTGGGACATGAACCACAACACAAACATTTTGTGAAGTTAATTTAGTTCCTCTGAGATCAAAAGAAGCACAAATTTTAGGAGAGCTCATTGCTTTGCCTGTTGTGGAGATAAACCATAAGATTACACTGATTTTAATGTGAACTATTATCCTCTGGGCTTTGATCTGTTCTGTCTGGTTCGTGAACTCAAACCAGTGTCACTGCTTTGTCCCCATCATGCCAAAGTTGTACCTAGGCTTGTTCATGGATGTCTGTCAGTAAGAAACTTACTCAGGCAAACTGCACCACCTAGAAATCCTGGGTGTTTCTCCTCTCTAGGAACAAAAATGGAAGAATATTTAAAACTCTTAAAAAAGAATAAAAACATACAAAAATAAATAATAACAGTAATAAAACAAACTAACCTCAACAAAACACAACACATGAGATCATTATCACTGTACCACATCTGGTCTTTCCTAAAGCCCAATCTCTCTGTGGGTAAATGTTGATCTCTAATACACAATTCACAGCCAATAATTCTGCAATTATAACCATCCCTGTATCAATCTCAGCTTCCAGAGAAAAGGTACTTGCCACCTTTGGCCCTGCTCTGATCCTGTGTTCCTTCAAAATGTTCATTCACAGCAAACCACCCCACGCTGGCTTTAAATAAGTCACAACACACTTGGCAGCAGATCTACAAATACCAGCACAATGAAACTGGAAAGCTGAAAGACAAGGTCAGCATCACACTGGGCTGAGCTGCCTGCATCAGTTTGCAGATCAGAACATTTCAGGACAAAGTGAAGAGATGGTTACCCTTTTACTGCCACATCCATCCACTTCCCCAGCTTTTTCAGCCTTGCACTTCCTAACTTGCAGTCCAGCACAGATACCACCTCTGCACTCCTACACCAGATTTATCTCCCTTTCCTCCTCTGGATAATGCCATCTTACAGATTCCCAGGCTTCAAAGAAGGAATCTCAATCCCTTTTAGTTAATAATTCACCAGAGAAGGTTCAATCCTCTCCTTTTCGCCTGCTTAATCATCAAGACCTAGTGAAATGCTTATTAACTAACAAGTGCTTAAAAGGACTTTTAGCATATTTAAGGAGATAAATTCTAACTTGAGTTCAAATATTCAAAAATAAGAATACTTGAAATTCAAAGGCCAGTACTCTAATGAGGTAAACAAACAAATCTAACAATGTAAAAAAGAAAAAGAGGGGGGGAAAAGCCTGAAATCTCTCTCTGCATATCTAAGTGCCATTGCAAATGTTTGTGCAGGGAGTTGTTTACTTCCAAAAGAAATTACTGTAGAGCAAAGAGGCTAAGAACAACAAACCACCCTGGCTCACGTGGTCTGAGATATTAACCATCCTAAAATTAACTCATGTGGATCTCTTGTAAACAGAGTAAAAATATCACCCTTGTTATTTACAGAATTACACGCAAACTGACACCCACGCTGAACTACAGGACTGGACATTAACACTACAAAGTCACACTGCAGAATTAAGAAATGTCAGGGTGCCTGGGCAGTTGGCTCCCACCTCCCTGCCCAACCAGTCTGGGGTGTCATCCCTACTCTCCCAGACACCTTCACCCAGCCCTTCTTGCTGGATTCCTCCTGCATCAGGCAGGATTCCTCCACCTGGGACCACACCAGTGTGCTGTGGACATGGATGTCCCCAGACAGCTCCAGCTGGTGGCCAGGGTCACAGCTAAAAACAGCAAGTCTTCTAAATCCTAACTCACAAGATTCTATGCATACAAACATTTTTTCAAAGGCTTTCAACTTCCAAGTTTGGTTTTATTTGTGGGGAAAACTGAAAGCAGAGTTGAATGACCCTCCCATCCCAGGCAATTCTTTGTTTTCTAGAGCAGAACAAAGGAAAACTTGAAATTAATTAAACAACTTAAGTTGTTTTGGGTGGGTTTTTTGGTTGCTTTTTTCAAATGAGCATAAAAGCATTTTACCCTCTCATTATTACCTCTGATACAGCTAATTCTTATTAAACACTCCCCACCATAAGTTCAGTCTGAAGAAGACATGAGGTATTTTAGCCCAATTGGTTCAAGCAGAGCTATAAGCAATTCTAAAAGGTTTTTTTGTAAAAAGTTCCACACAAAACTTTCAGCACTGCATTTGCACGTTGGTGCAACCAGAACCGTGCTGGGCTAACAGCTCCAAATTTCAATCTGCCAACGAGCTGTGGATTTTTGGTCCAAGATAAAAAGGTTACCTAGAGCCTTCACAGCAATCTGCCGAGTCAGTGGTGGAGGGATGTTGATGCAAACTAAATCTACGTCCTGGTGCAGCAACACATCGTCCGTCCTGCTCGTGTAGAAGGAGATGTTCATTTCCTCTGCCAGCTGCTTGGCCTCCTCCTCAGTCTTCCCCCAAAGTGCTTCAATGGAAAAGCCTTCTGCCCTCAGCAAGGGTACCAGGACCCGGGCAGCACTGCCAGTTCCAAACACACCCACTCCAGGGAGCATTTTCATTCTTCATTCATTTATTCATTCAAGCATCATCACACGTAGGCCTTGGATGAAACGTTGGGCTCCTCAGCTTGCTGTTCATTCACAGTTCCTAAAATGTGAAGTTTCAAGTCACTTATCAACAAAAGGCATATTTTGGTACCAAACACATCCAGCCCCAATGCCACTTTCTGTCCTTCATATGGCATTCAACATTCTTAGACATCCTGATAAAAACCAAAACTCCCCAAAGTTGCAATCTGTAGAGGTAACAGTATTAAAGGACAAGTCAAACAACCCTGTGGCAGAAAAATGGTGAGAAAGCAGCTTGACAGTGTCATGAGTATCTCCTCATCTCAGAAACACATGGGACACACCAGAGACAGCAAGGCACAAACTGGGAGTGACAGGAAGAGCCAAGAGAACAGGACACAGAGTTTATCACACCAGCAGTGCTGTTGTAGTTGTGATGATGCAAGTCCCTAAATGAGATAAAGGTTTGTGAGATGAGGTAATATCTTTTATTAGACCAACTGAGATAGCTGGAAATAATAGGCATGCTTTGGGGCACATTAAATAATTCCAAATTAAATACACAAACTGAAAACAACTACTTGGACCTTAACGATTTTATGGCAAATAGTTAAGTCACTCCAGAGAACATCTAGAAAATATGCCCTGTGGGGAAAGCCTGGGTTCACTGAGCTTGTTTTGCCTGTGGAGGAGAATGCTCTAAAGAGAGAATGGCAGTGTTTAAATACACAGCAAACTGCTTTCCAGGAAGGAAAAGGGCGCTCCTCTGTGTCCACTGTGGGTAATGAAAAGCTTTACTTAACTTGGGAAAGTTAAAAATATCTTCTTCTGCCCATGCCATTTAATCTCCAGGAATGTGGGGTTTGCACCTAATTATGATATTCCCTACACACAAACAGTTAAGTCACACTCCTTTTGTTCTTTTAAGTTATTTCCTGGTAAATTAATTCCTTCAATCCCTACCTGCTGGTCTGTCTTAGCACAGCTGCCCAAACTGCCTTTAGACTTGCTTTAGCACCAACTTCAAGGAGATGTCAGAAGTCTCCTCAATCTGTGACACCAAAGAAACTCACGATCCAGCTTTTGTTCTGTGCTCTTCTGAATTCTTATGTACTACACCCACTCTTGACCTTATTGTAATTTTTTTTTAGGAAGAAAAACATGACAAATTCAGTTTTCGATAGAAACTTACAATGAAAAAGGAAATACCACGTTTAAAAAGAGAACTGGTACCAGCACTACATCAACACCTTTGCAAATGATCCTCACGAGCAACAGGAATCATGACCTGTTTCAGAAAGACAGGGTTACTCATCTCTCTATTCTAAGATACATTAAGTTACAATTTCTAGGTATTTTTGACACTAAAATAAGAAACAGAAACAGTGGCACTTGAGAGTATTTATTTTGCAAAATGCACAAATGTTTACAGATGCTATAAAATGGCTTATGAAATATTAACTTAATTCATTCAAAATGTTTTTCCTTGTTCTGTGTGATGCAGTGTTTCCAGTGATACTGTCACTATTGTCATTCTTTATAAAGATGAACAAAGTTCATTGGAATAAACTCCTTTTCTTTTTATCTGACTTTTAGCAGAACACTCAAATAAGGTACCAACCAAGATCAAAAGGATCTTGAAAATAATTGCTATTCTACATAAAAGGGTAAGATCCTGGGATACTGGCAAGAAGGATGGTTTGTCCCCAGGCTTGTTTTTCATAAGTGAAACAAATAAAAATAAAATCTTGCAACTGGATGGACACCAAGTATAACTAGGAAGTCCCCACACATCTATATTTGGCAGTTTACAGGCTGGATGAATTAAAAATGCTTGCAGTGGAAAAAAGCATCTTCTTTTGAAGAGACACAAAGCAAGGTGGAACAGAGACCAGGGGAGTGTGTGCCTGCTTGTCCCAGATCACACAGATGTGCTCAACAATGTCACACTTACACAGCTTGCCAACAGATTAGAAAAGGTCAAATTCTTTGAAAATGCTCTTAAGAGCACAGCCTGTGCAACAGGAGACTCCTGCCACTGAGATAAGCTGACTTCTGTAACACTCACTCATTTTAAGTGTTCGTTTTTCCTGTGTTCTATCCAACTGCCTCTTTAGAAAAATCTCAAGTGGAATTCATTTTAAACTCACACATTCCCCAAACGTGATGTGCTTGTGCACCAGTATCACCAAGGGCTATTGTCATAAACACACAAAAGCTGGTGATTTACTGCCATGGACCAACTCCAAGAACTCCAGCACTGTGCCAGCCCCAAAGCTCCCTGAACCATCCCAAAACCATCCTCTGGAGCTCTACATGGTACTTCTCTAAGGTGGGGGGAAGCAGAACTGGAAGTGATGCAGAGGTGACCAAAAGCATCAACATCTTCTCATAAGGAAGACCTAAGCAAGAAAAGATTCCTCAGACTGGAGGAGATGTCACAGGTAATAAAGTCCTAAGTGGCTTAGGATGGAGAAAACTGAAATTTTCACGTTCCCTCACATCAAATGTAGCTCAGAGAAGGCAGGAGCAGCAGGATTTGGTAAGTTGTGAAGAGCTCCTGCCAAGCAACAGCACAGACACTGGTCATGTACAGGGAGTCAGAAGGGAGAGTCTTGCCTATCCCCTGAGGATCACTGAATATTCAGAAGTCACACAGAGCTCAACAAGCAGCTGAACTGAAAACTAGAGAAAAATGGATTCAGCAGAGCATGGAAACAGCTCTGAGAAAGAAAGGCCTGAAACTGTGACCAACACCAGCTTACAATTAGGTTCAATTTCTACATATTTACTCTAGACCCCAGCAAGCCTCAAACCTCCAAACAAACCTCAGCAAATTAGTTACAAAAATAATGAAAAGCCTTTTATAAGCCAAGCTTTCAGACCTCCAAACAAACCTCAGCAAATTAGTTACAAAAATAATGAAAAGCCCTTTATAAGCCAAGCTTTCAGACATTAAAATCCTTGTGCATCAACCTCTCTGGTGATCAAACACTGGAATGAACACTTTTCTGAGAACCCTCTCCCAAAAAACCCAAAGGGCAGAGCTTTTATGGGCAAGTGAAACCAGACTGCAGCAGGTATCTTGCATGTCAGGAGATAAAAATCAATCTCCTTTTGAAAGGGATGAAATAATCATTCTGCAACATCATTCTGAACTTAATTCTTCCAACAGAAGCACTTAGAGCTCTGCCATTCCTTTTAGTGGCCACAAAACACTTTCATTCTTGCTGAATTTCGTGGCAAGTTTGAAGTCCCATTCTACAGCCACAGAAAGGAGCTGTGTGGTTCCTATAGGATCCAATTCAATTCCACATTGAAACAGTCAGGGAATTCTGAAGGTAGAAGCCTCAAAAACTAAATGGTGCCAAGGATTACACTGCCCAGAAACTTGTGGACCATTACAGACATTAGTGAAAGAATAACAGCCAGTATCCAGAAAGATGCTGGTCAGGGTAACATTGGCTCTGCAGGAGGAGAAAGCAATTCACACTTCTCCAACTCATCCCAAAAAGCTCCATTTGGGTTCCAAGGAAAACGAAGCACACCAGAAGGAGCACACCAGCAACAGGGGCACTGTTTTCACCCAGCTGGTCACTGCTGCTCAGTTTGCAAAGAAAGCAAAGACTGGAATAAGGGCTGTACAGGTAATAAAGTTGTTACTGTGAAGTAAAGCTGTGACATCCTTGTGGATCTTGAGGATGCAGGAACTACTCAGGTTTTCACTCTGCAGCAGGGCTCTTACCCCTGAGATGTGACTGCACTGCAGAGACACAGGGGCTGCCTCAGAGCCATCAGTCCTGCCCAGAGCCCAGACAAGGTGACAGGAATGCTGGCAGAAACTGAGGGCATCACGCTGGAAGACAGCGAGGTCTCTGCAGGAAGAGAGCAGAGGGAACTTCCCTGGACCACCCTGAGAGTGGTGCAGAGTCCTTTTTTCCTGTCAAACTGTTCTTCCAGCCTCCTGGCACAAATAGAACTGAGGCTCTGCATGAAACCGTTCACATGTTGGTGTCAGGGACCGATGTGTTCTTTTCTAACGCAGTGCAAGCGGGTCGTGTGAGGACCCACAACAACCCCGAGCCATCAGCGCTCTGTCCTTCCTGGTCTGGATGTGCAGCAGCAAAGGCCCCGTTCCTGGCTCACCGCTTCCAACAGGTACCGCCCCGGCTCAAAGGTGGCGGTGGGGACGATGCCGGAGACGGCAGCAGCTGGAAAATCCTGGGAACCAAACCGGGCTCCGGGCAAAGCTGTGGCAGGGCCGTGGCAGCCCCGGCGCTCTGCGCGGACCGGGGCGCGGGGCTTGGGCCCTCACGGGGCACAGCGGGGCAGGGCTCACCTGACCTGACCTCGCCTCACCTGTGGGACAGGGCAGGGCTCACCTCACCTCACCTCAGCCCTCAGGGGGCTGGACGGGACAGGCCCCACCTCACCCCAACGGAGTTCGTCCCACAGAGACCCCGGACCCCTCCCAGCTCAGCACCCTTGGGCTGGGCTGGGCCCTGCTCACCGCGCAGCGGTCCCGGGGCAGCNCGCCCCGCCGCCGGGCAACGATTCGAAACATGGCGGCGCCCACCTCGGCTTCACCCGCCTCGTGAGAGGAGGACCAATCCCGCAGCCGGAGATCGGCGGGAAGGCGGGACTTCAGGTGACGCACAGAGGCTGCAGCCAATGGGAGATCAGCTCGGACCTCGTCATCCCCCTGATGAGCGCTAAGGTGAAGGACTGGGCTCCAGGAGTGTCCCCGTGTCCCCACACCGGGGTCCCAGAGGTGGCCCTCTTCCCCCGCCCTCCCGATTTTGCTGTCACTGACTTGGTCTTACTGAGCTCTGTTAATGATCTTCCCGTTTTGCCCCTCTCCTAATTGGAATGTAGAGAATATCCCAAATGAGCGAAGAATCCCACTCGCTAAGGGCAATCTACAGGCAAGGCTTGTACTTATGTGCAGTATTCCTGGAGCAGGATGGCTCCTGTCCGTCCTCTGCTGCAGAGACTTTGGAACATGACCACAGGGGTTGCCTGCTCTGGGACGTAAAAGGGTTCACCTCATGTTCCATCGGCTTCATCAGAACAAGCAAATGTGAGAACTAGAACAGAAATTAAGGGAAGGAAGCAACAAGTGCACATCATTTGTGCAATCGTGATGTGAGAGGAGAGGAAGCCTCGAGTGCAGAGAGGAACTGTGAGCATCAGAAAGAGCATGGGAAGGGTTTAAAATGTCCAGAGGGGAGAGCAAGAGAATCACAGAACCTCTTGCTTGTAATTCTGGTGGGTCTTGTACCACGAGAATTTAGTTTTCTGACTCTCCCATCAGCAAATATCCTGCTGTTTACTGTTTACTCATGTGAGTTGGTTCCCAGATGTGTTTCACCACTGGCTGGTGGAGAAGAGCTCCAGTGAACACCCTTTCTGCCAGGAGGTGCATGTGTGGAGGTGGGTGGTTACTGTGAGTGCTGACAGGAACATAAAGGGGAGGAAATGGCAGGTGGGAGCAGGTGTTGCTCTGAGAGCAGAAGAGGAAGAGCAGGTGGTGCAGAGCAATGAGGAGCAGCAGAAGTGGCACTCAGAGGCTGGGGACACACAGGGGCCTGCACTGTGCTGCCCATGCCCATCAGGTGGCAGGGGTGACACGAGCTGTGTCTGGCCTGGTGGGCGTTCCTGTCCTGGTGGCCCTCTTGCCAGAGGTGGCAGGGGGACACAGAGGCTGCTTGCAGCACCCCATCCCTGCAGGGCAGGAGCTGAGATCTGGGTACTCACGGCCAGAGCAGGGGGCTACAAGGGTCCCTGCCTGGCTGGGGCTTGCACATCCCACAACCAGAACACTCTGACCAAGCCTATCCCTCTGTCAAACGCAGGGTCCTGGGTGGCTGGGGGCTGGCAGGGTGTGCACAGTTCACTGGGCTCAGAGAACACACCAGATGGGCGTGGACATCACCCCATCTCTCTTCCATGACAGCAGCACTTCCTCCGAGGGGTCCATTCCCTGGTGTAAAACAAAACAGACGCAGGTGATGTGGGAAGATAGTGCTGTAGGAAACTGGGGACGCCCTTTCCTCCCACACACAGCTGTGCCAGCAGCAGGGAGCTGCTGGGCCAGGCCCTACAGTGCTGGGAAATGGCCATCAGCAGTTCCTGGGTGTGTTACTCGGGTCTCAGGGCTGAGGGTATGTGGTCAGGATGAAACCAGAGGAGGAATCGGAGAAGAGAGGAGACAAGAATTGGGCTGAAGCAAGAGAAGGGGAAGAGAGGGGAGGGAAGCCTGTGAGCAGAGGGAACTGCCTGGCCCAGCAGTGAGGAGAGGAGGTTCCAGCAGGGCTTCAGCTCACTTCAGCTCAGCAGTGATCCACACTGCAGGAGAGACTGGAACGTCCCGTCCGATCCCACCAGGCTTCCCAGCATCATCACCGTGAGGCTGTTTGGAATCATGGAGCTCCAGCTGGCCAGCAGCTTTCTGCTCCTGCTGCTCCTTGCCTGGTTGCCAACTGGTAAGTCTCCCTGTGCCCTTGCTTCTGCTCTGAACTCTTTCCTCGTGCATATGTCTGAGGAGGTTTGGGAAGTGGCTGCTGCTTCTTTTTCCCCTCCTCTTGTAGCAATCAGCCCCCTCTTCTGCACCAGCACCTTGCCATGTGCCTTGAAGAGGGGTCCTCCCAGCAACTGTGTGTGCACAGGCTGTGAGCTCTTCCCATGGGGACCCAATATCACTCTGGGGCTTTGAACCACCACCTTCAGCAGCAGGGGGAGAAAATAGTCGGGGGGAAAGGAAACATAAATGTTTACAAGTCTAATGACTGTAGAGGGGGTCAGCTTCATGTGGAAGATGCAGATATTCCTTAACATAAACCCAGCCTTCCACAGTCCTCTGGCAGGACTCATACACCCTATTTCAGCCACAGTCAATGTGTTGGTAGGGGTAGATCTCATCTTGCAGAGTCTGCTCCAGGCACGCTCCAGCAGCACCACTGGGCAGGTGAAGTGGTTTAATGTCACCTGAAACAATGGCATAAAGCGGAATGAAGGTGGTGTGGAGATAAAAAATTATTTGGCCCAGCTCATCTTTGCCAGTGTGGACAAAGCACACAGAGGAATGTGCAAGTGCAGGACGGAGAACACAAAGAACGTGTCCAAGAACAGATGTTCTAAACTGAGCAAGGCTGGTAAGGGACAGAAGTCCACCAAGACCCACAGAAGAGAGGAAGTACTCAGGGAGAGAGGGAGGACTCTGCTGAGAAGGTGTGAAGTGACTTCAGCTCTGATTTCAGGAGTGATTCTGAAGTACTCCAGACTGAGCATAAGGGGATGGGATGAAGCCAGAGAGGTTGCAGAGATCTATCTACTATATTTTCTTTGCTTCTCTAGGACTGACCATTCCCTGCAGCCAACTCCCCAGTCCCACTTCACATTCCATGAAATGGTGGAGCCCAAGCCTGCTTGGGTGCTGGAACACCCTTCTACCTAGGTCATAGGAGAAAGAGATGTTTTCCCCCTGATCCTCCTGTTTTCAGTCCTTCCTGAGACACAGAAAACTTGTGTGATGCACAGCATCCAGTGGCACTAACCAACATTTCAATGTTCAGTGAAGAATGGTTTGTAGCCTGATTTGGAAAAGAGCATCACTTGTTGGAGGAAAGGACAGTCACTTCACCACATCTTTCAGGAGCGACACGTGCCAGTTGGATATGACTCAGCAAGACCATATATATGACTTGTATTTATTGCAGTTATCACTTCTGTTTTTGTTTCCTCCAGGGACAGTCAGCCAGATTGCAGAGTCAGCCATCCCTGTGCAGTGTAAGTTTGAGATTTGGTCAGAGAATCTCATGGTAATTGTGGAGTACAAACCTAAAGGTCTGGAGATGTGGAATCAAAGCAACACCATGGGGCTGGGAGAAAACTGCACGAGTATCATCAGCCTCTGCCTGCATGCAGCCCATGTGGCAAACTGTGAGCTTATGCTCTTCATCACAAGAATAAACTCGACAAACACTGCAAATTACACGGAAGAGACAGTTCCCAGTAAGTGGCAGTGGGTCTGTTTTCATGGGGAAGATGGGTGAGCAAAGAAGGATGCTATGACCAATGCTCCCCTGAAAGCACCCTGGGGACTGGAGGGGACAGCCCACCACAGCCCTTTTGGAAGATGCATCTCACTGTGGAGCTGTTGGACCACTGGTTCCTTGAAATAGTACCTGCCACATCCTCCAGCTGCAGCACATCAGCTGAATGCTGAGGTGGCTGGAGCTCCAGTGGCAGGAGCAGGGCAGCCAGGGCTGTGGGGTCTGGGTTCCTGCCCCCAAGCAGGGTGTTCTCTGCCTCTGGACAATCTCTTGCTCGTGTTTCTGTCTTTCAGGATGCTGCCCTGCAGGACCTCAGACCAATGTCACAGAAGAGAAGATCTGGACAGGTGTGTCCCTACAGCTCTGTCGCTGCAGGAGTGGGGGGCAGGAGGAGTCTTCAGGGAAAAGGAAGAAGGAGCAGTAAGGGGGAAAACATCCTGACGTTTTCCCATGAGTGGTTGGGAGCCACTGCCAAACTGGGGCAGGCACCAGTGGATCAGAGGCTGTGACCCTGGGAAGTCTGAGTTTGGATTTGGTTTGGAGACCATTCCCTGCAGGATTTTGTCAGCATCCCATGGCTGGGGAGGCTGTGGGTGGTTCAGGATTCTGGAAGCCCAAGTCTGGAAAGAAACCGCCTCCACCCCATGAAGGAGGCGATGGAAGTGTGTCCCTGCACGGTGGGACGGAGGCTCACAAGTGCCTCTGTGTCGTTGTGTGTGCAGGACTCAACCTCCTGTGCATCTTCTTTGGCTTATCTGTCGGGATGCTCGTTTGCACGCCGGTAATTGGCTTCCTGCTGTGGCAGTGCAGAAGGAACAGCACAGGTAAGGCTGGTTGGCATCTCCTCCTCACCTGCTGGCCTGGACAAACCCAGCTCCTGTTGGCTCTGTGCTCCCTTCACAAGTCTGTCCTCCTGGACAAGCTGTCCTGGGGTGGGGAGAAGGTTCACCCCCTCCCTTCCTTCTGGCCAGTTGCTGGTGGGAGCTTGGTTAAGCTGTGGTGCGAGTGAAATAGGTCTTGTGTATCACTACATTTCCAGAAATGTCCAGCACAGAGCTCTTCTCCACCCCCTCCCAAGGCTTTTAAGCCCTTCCCAAGCCCTCCTGCCCCTTGGCCATCTTCAGAGCCAGACAGCTCAGAGAGCCTTATCCTCTACCACAACAAAAGCAGGACCAATGCAGATATTTGCTTCATTTTCTTCATTTAAAATAATGATCATTGTCATTATTCTAATAACTATTAATGTTTCCTTTTTAAGGAAAGCTGAAAAGCAGGGAAGTGGCAGAGGGGAATCAGCTCACCATGGTAAGCTGGGAGGGCTTTGCATGTATTGCTTCCTCCTCCCTGTCAAAGAAAGCACTTAAAGGATTTCAGAGTAAAATCAGCTTTGCTTTCTGAAAACATGGTCCTAAACACTTATTACTTCCTATTAAATAGGGGCTTATGAGCATCTGAGTAAGGTGGCACTTCTGAGCAAGCTAGATAATGCTTGGGCAGTGCAAACAGTTGTACCAGTGGAAAAATATTAGCAGGGGAGACACAGAAAGGAAAGCCAAGGCTCTACTCATTGCTCTCTCCCTGCAGGCAGCCCCAGGGGCTGAGGACCTGACCTATGCCAACCTGAATTTTCAGAAGGGGACAAAACCTGCCTCCTCCAACACCATTTACACTGAGATCAAGCCATCGCAACAGCAGCAGAGTGGTGGAGATGTCAGTGCAGCCACCACAGAGGTGGATGTCTGCCACAAGGGAGAGGGCAAATGAAGAAGGGAGGGTGAGCAGCTTGTACATCTGTTGGGGTTGTCCTCCCAAAAAACTACCTGTTAGCTCATACAGAAGTGCAATCTTAGCAACCAAAGCCACCTATTTACCCCCAGGTGGCTCCACCACTGTGCTTTATGTTCTTCTGGAAGAAGCCGTGTCTCAAGGTGAGGACAGGGCTCTTAGGCCAGTTTTCCCCTTGCCTTCTGCAGCTCCAAGGAGTGCCAAGCCTCACGAACTCTTTTCACCATCTCTGGTCACTGACAGGCTCCTCTAGCTACTTGCTCCGTGTTTCAGGAATGTAACTGTGCACTGTATGGTCCAGGAACAACTTGGTGTCCCCTTGCTGCTGGACATGCTGGGTGGGATGGCCACAAGAAGTCCTGGAGCAGTTTTCTGGATTTTCTCTAGAGCAGGCACCTGCTGTGACATGAGTTGACCTTGCTCTGTTTCACTCACTTGAAACCCAAGGGACAAGGGTGGAAAAGCATCACTTGCTTCACAGAGGTGCATTGTGGGTGGTGTGACCACACGGATCTGCTTCACACCGGGAGTGGCTGGGTGTCCTCACGCATGCAGAGCTTTCCTTTACTTTGGAAAATTGAAAATTAAAAGATCTCCTCCTGCTTGCAGAAAGCAAGAGGGAGGGTGTCCAGAACACCTCACTGCCCATCGTTCCTTGGGGGTTGTTTCCAAGTTATGTCCCTGGAGGTCCATGGGATTTGGCTTAGGGCAGACACCACTCAGCTCCCATCCTATCCTCGTGGCAAGGAGACCCATTGCTTGCTCTTGGGTGGGATTTGCAGGCCTTGTTTAACCAGAGTATCCAGACAGTGACCCATCACTAGCAGCCATGGTCACTGGGTGGCAAAAGGCCCTGCATTTGCTGATCTGCTTTAAAACGAGGAAGGAAAAGGAAAAACTCACTGCTTCACCAGAAAATGGTTATTCACCAATGAAGTGAAGAAAGCTAGGACATTCCTAGTGCTGCATTTGCATCATCCTTTATGACCAAGGTTAGCAGGGGTTCAGATCTGAGACAGTGTTTTGAACAAGGAACCAAGCAAGAAGCCATGAAATAGCCTTGGAGCAGCTACATGAGTGAGCAAGAGGTGGGGGAACACAGCCAGGGCTGCTTGAGGAACTAGCTGAGGCAACCTCTCAAGTGGAGGCAGGAAGGGTGGGGGCAGCAACTTTGTCCATTGGTTATTTTTAAAAAACTGAAGCATCTATGGCCAGAGCTGGGCCTCTGAATTTCACTTCTCAAAAAGATGCTTTCACAGGAAGTTAAGCAAGTGTGTGAAAATAAAGCAATAATAAACACAATGCTCTCCCTGCCTCAAACACCTCTGTATGGACAGAGGGTCCTCTTGTCTCTGTGTGCACCCAAGGCAGGTGAGTGAAACCTCCACGATGGGTTGCTGAGCCAGCAGCACAAAGTGTGCCCCCTCTTTCACACAAGCTCTGTTTGCTGCAGAGGAAGCCTGAGAGAGGCAGAGAAACAAAAGTAAAAGTCAGGGGAGAGACTTGGCCTCCACTTTGCTCCCTGCCTGCTGGAAAAGTGTGAAAGCCCAGATACAGCAAAAGGGAAAAGAAAAAAACAAGCTGAGGAGTCGAAGAGTAGGAATGGGAAAGGATGGGGATGAGTGAAGAGTGCAGTATACTTGGACAGCATAAAAAAGAGGAGAGGCCAGGACAGGAGACAAAACAGTAGAGAATTAGGGAAAGAATAACAGAAAGTGAGAGCTGAAAGTAAATGGAGCAGGGAAAGAGGAGAGAAAAGACCAGAATAATCGGAGTAAGAGGAAGACACTGGGGGAGGAAAATGGCTCATGCTGAGGAAGGCACCGACCTCTGGCCTGGAGGAGGAACAACAGGATGAGGGATCGAGCCACTGAGGGAAGAGGGATGTGACTTAGAACCACCACGAGCAGATGCCCAGCCCTTGCACACCCCGATTGCCTGCAGTGCTATTAACACTCCCTGTGGCAGCAGAGTGGAGGGAATGTGCAGATGATGGAAGATGGAACCCCCTAAAAGACATAAAACCTCACAGCTTGCTTGGTGCCACAGGGCAGAGAGGGTTTCAGTCCCCTCTGCTCCCAGCAGCCTCGTTTGAGATGTGAGTGTGCAGGTCAGTCCTGCACTTCCTACAGGCCATACCTGGCACTGTGTCCAACCCAGGCTTTGGCTGCCTGGAGCAGGGACTTCAGAGGAACAGGGGAGCAGGTCAGCTACTGGGAAAAAAATGAGAGAAGCTTCACTGCAAATGACTTAAGTTGCAGATTAAACTGTGCTGCAGGGTGCATTTACAGTATCTGCTGAGGCTCCCCTAAGGAAGGGGGATAAAAGCATAAATACTCCTTGAAACCAGGATCATACTCCCACCCAGCACACGCTCCACTCCCACACTGTCACCCTTGCAGGGCCTCTGGCACAGCCAGAGCTAGTAAAGCTATTTAAACAGAACAAGATTATACATCCTTAACTGTCACTGACTCAACTCAGCAGTAGCTGAAAGTGCTTCCAGCTTGATGGAATTCCAGTTGAGTGAATCAGTGTAAAACAAAAGCTGTTGCTGCTGCCTCCTGCCTCTTATCTTACTCACTTCTGAAACCCTAGTTCAGGTCAAGGGCTGCCTTTATCAGTGACCTTTCCTGTGAACACAGAGATCTGATCTCCCACTGCCATCAAGGCTGAGAAAAGGCAATAAAACCCCCAAAGGCCACAAGTTTGCAGAGGCTTTTGCCCATTTCCTTACATCACAAGATAAGAGCAATAAGTTGGTTTGGACAAGACTTCTTGGTTTATCACAAGACTTCTTGGGAGCTGTTCTTGCTGATGACAGAGGCAGGGATTGGGCAGGAGAGTGAGGAAGTGTGTTCAAGTCAAGTTTTCAGAGGAACAATTTATGGAGAACTCCAAATGCAACCCAACATTTGAACAGTTCCAGAAATCACTGAGAGGCTGAGCAGAAGGACACACTTAGAATGCCACTAATAGCAGCCTTAAAACAAAGGCTTTACTATTGGTCACTTTTATTTCAAGAACAGAACAGCCTTTCATCCCAGCCCCCTCCATGAGTTCAGTAACTCAGGTAGCACACAACAAGCAGTCACATCCTATAGACCAAGACCTCCAAACAAAGCAATCCCCACTGAGACACTGGATGTGGGTTTTCCTCCTCTCCCTCCCCGAGTGGGAAACCCAGCACAAAACATGAACAGCTCCCTCATCCCACACCTGCAGGACACTTCACTAGCAGGAATTATGCAAATAAATAGTATCTCGTGGAGAGGGAGCAGATGGCAACCACAGATCATCTAGAAATTAAGTTATTGCTACGTTCTTATATATTAGACACTGCAGGTAACTCACTTGGTAACCACCAAGGGAGGTGACAGTCTCAGATTGCCCTTGTGTTATCAATTTGCATTGGGCTGAAAGCTGTGGGAGGACAAGACAGATCTTGTTTCATCAGCACCCTGCCTTAAGGGCAGCTGGGGGGAACTGAATCTTCATCATTTTGATGGAAACAGGGGGGGCCACAGCTCCCAAAACACTTGGAAATTCATGCCTGCCAGACTTTACCACGAAGATCACACACACTACTAAGAGTACATACTGCTAAGTGTACTCCCTGCTCCTGACTTGCAACAGGAGCTGCTGAGGACCTTCATGTGGTAAGGGGCTGCAGGTTCAAATTTCAAAGACAGCAGCAGCCCAGTGTCACCCGGGAGCTGAGCCAGAGCTGCTGAATCACCAGGGAAAATCAGGGCACGGTCCTGGTCCTGCCACAGGCACACAAGAACAATCTGACATTGATTATACTTCCCTCTGCTGGCGGGACACACTGTGACAGCCAGCGTTCAGGATCAAATCAGCTAAAACAAAATGTAACACAAAGTCCAGTACGTGACTTGTCACCAAAGATTAACGGGTAGCCCAAGGCTGATTATATGTGATGAGCTCACAGCAGTGTCAGTGCCCACAGTGTCCCTCCCCACACGGAGTGTTAGCCAGAGAGCATGACTGTGAGAGGATGAGAACTGCAGGAAGAACCTCAGAGTGATGGGAAAGCACCAGACTCCTTTGCAGGACATCCAGATGTCTTTGTTAGGCATCATGCAGCTGGTTCTCTTTCAAGAGAATCTTCTCCCCAGGCTTGAAGGCAGGCATCCCCAGGTAAGGGCAGCTGGCACAGCGGAATGCATCTCCCAGGTAGCACTGGCAAGGGAAAGAAAAGCACTGTCTGTAATCAGGGGCCACTTTCAAGTCTCTTCCCCTGATACAGTTGCTCCAGTTCAAGAGATGACATGTTCCTGAGCATGGATGAGCACACAGACCACTTCCCTTCCACCCCCTTCTCAACACAGCTGGTTAGTGGAGCTGTGCAGGGAACTGGCTCACAGGGAAGAAGGGAGTCTCCACTGTGTGCCCAGGCTGGGGCAGCCCTCTGATCACCACAGATATCACAGATATCCTCCCTGAGCAGATCCCTTGAGCAGGGAGGGAAAGGCTCACTGCTCACTGTGACTCCCACAGGAGCATCACTTGCACTGAACAGACAGCACATGCTGTTATGGAGCACATGGAAACAGGCAGTGTGTGGAAGCAGTGACCCAGCTCAGGCAGCAGCCCCTCAAGAACACAATTCTTACACAGAGATCAGGTACTGCAAACCACAGTATAGAGACAAAAAATCACTGTTTACATTTCCACACGCAGATTTGGGCTGTGAGCTCTTCTTCTCCTGTTCCAGTTCTTCAGCCAGGCCACATGTGCTGTAAAGAAATAAACAAGTCACCTGCATCTTTCTCCTTAAAGTTCATGAGTCATCAAACACTTGTTCCAGCTCTGCTCACACACAACAGCTGACTCTGGGACTCACACTCCTCACTTTGTTCAACACCATGGTTTGTATAGCAAGTGTTGAAACACTCCTCAAGTTCAAACTGAGTGGGAAATGACACTACAGCACTTCCTATGTGTGCTATTTCTGCTTGAAATCTAAGAAATCAGGGTTTTAGTCAAGCTCCACAAACTCTGTAGCCACAGATGGCTGTTGATCATACACATCATGGTAATTTGTAGCAGCACTGTATTTGTATCTGAGCACCCTCATTGTATTTGGATTTACATTCCAATAATTAAGATAAGAAAGGATATGAATCAAGAGAATTAGGGTCTGAAGAACAGCAAATTGTCTACAATTTTTTTTTTAATTCCCTCCAACTCTAAGGGTTTAATACTGCAATTGGAAGTTTCACTAATGCTAATTGCAGCACTAACCAGTTCTTGCAGGCTTTCTTTTTGCCCATTTCTTTGCAGGATGGAGCTCTGAGGGACGATGGATCTGGCTTTTTCAAATCCTCTGAATCCAACAGCTCATCAGAGTCCAAAAGATCCTGAAAACACACCATGGGAGACATCATGCAGGAAACAATTTGTCAGTAAGGAATTACACTGCTGAGTTATGATCAAAGAAACAGTGCTATCTGTACACTGGCATTGAAGTGCTGCAGCTGTGTCCTCTTATCTGTGTCTCCACTCTGCTCCCCCCACACCCCTGGGCTCTCCAAACCCCACAGAGCAGATGCAATCTTTTGCCTTAGGGAGGCTTTTCTAGCTCTGAAGTTGTAAAGCCTCCCAAGAAGCACGACTGAAACTATTTAGAATAGGAAAGAAAAAAGAAGGAAGAGGAAAGCCTCACAAACAAAGCCAGATACCATCTCTTCATCATTCATATCATTGGCAGAAAGTGTCCACAGCTTGGCAGCAGCTGGGTCCACTGAGGGTTTTCCTGGAGCAAAAACAGAGAGAGAAATTGCAGTTATTCCAGCCTTTGACCCATCTACTGCCAACAAATGAGGGTTCAATAAACTTTGGAAAGCCTCACTTCACGGGTTTTTACTATAGCACTCCCTACCTGGGAACTGTCTCCCTGTTCCACTGAGAGCCAGGCAATCCAGACACAGCACACACCACTCACTCCTTACCTGAAGGACCAGCTTCCTTGGCAAAGGAAAGTTTGAGCTGACTTGAGGATCCCACTTCAAAATTTGGCTTCCTGCCTTCTATCTGAATAATGAGAAGGTCATTGCCTTGGTAACCCAGATGCTCTTGGACTGACTGGGCCTCCTCTGGGGTCAGCGCTTCCTTTTGCAGCTGCAGGGTAAGATTTTAGGTTAACCTCATGCAGAGCCCCATATTTTAGCACCCAGTCCAGCATTCCAGTGAAAAGACAATCGGCATTTTCAATCCTAAAGAAAAACACTGCCCTTGCAGCAACCAAAGTTTGTTCCAGGCAGTGTGCACACACATTTACAGCAAAGCAGGGCAGCTGAACACCTCATCACTCATCAAGGCCCCAGTTACTGCCCGAGGGAATTTCTGGTCAGTACATACATACCTCCTTCACTTCCACCAACCCAGAGAGAGTCAGAGCAGTCAGGAGTTTGGCTGCTGTCTTGATTCTGCTGTTGTTTCCTGCAAGACACAAAAGCATAAAGGAGGAGGGAAGAACAAGAATACAGGTCACTGAGAAACCCGGGAGAGCAAGAGCTTTAGAGGGAAGTACTCAAGCCAAACCTCTGCTTTAAAATTTGGCCTATTCCAGTTGACAGCAGGAACAAACCAAAATACTCCCACGCAACTTGTTCACTTAAATAACAGCTGGGGTCACAAAACCATTGCAGCTCCAAATCTGTTCCATATATGCCAAAACTCTTCTCAACCCAAACACCCATTGAGAAAAGGAAAAAAAAACTACCCCAAAATCCAATCTGCCCCACTTGCACTTTTTTCCAAGTACACCAAATTCCAGCCTCAGTCAGATGTGACTCTGGAAAAAAGAAACTTCACCTATTCCAGATTTTTCATGTTACTTGTTGTGTCCCACAGGTGTTCCCACCAAGCCACTGCCAGCTTCAGAATCTTGGCAAATATTCCCATCCTGAAGAAGGAATTTCTGCTGCCACTTACAGTGCCATTTTCAGCACTGTAGATTGTGTCAACAGAAACACCATCAGTATAGATCCTTCTGTTCTTGTCAGGTGGCTTATTATTTCCCACTTCCACCCTGAACCTGCTCTCTACACCACAAGGTTTGAATGCAGGCCAAGTTTAAGACAGACAAATCACCTTGTGTTCACCTCCTCCTGGCTCCTCCAGCTGTCCCATGGCCTGTGCTGTTTTTTCTCTTAAAACTCAGTCCAAACACTTCTAACCTTTTCTGGATAACTATTTCTCAACTGGCTTCTGAGGCAACCTCTCTCAGCATTTGTCACCTGTTTTTAGAATCACTTCAGAAGCTCCTCAGAAACACAACATCCACAACTACTTAACACTGCAGCCTGAGAAGAAATCCAGCATCCACTGAGCTTTTCAACATCATTCAGGAACAAGCCTATACAGCATTTTTGATAGAAGCAGAGTGACTGCAAACATCTCTGATGAGTACCAGCTTAAGTACAGGATAAAAACCTTGTTATTTGGGTTAGTGTGTCAGGAGCACGAAAGTCTCTGAATGTCGGTCGGGGTTTCTGTCCTTTCCATTTCAGCCTAATCCTCTCAAAACTGCTAAGCTGCCATGGAAGCAAGATTCCCTCACCTGATTCCGTAACCACTGGTTCTTTCAGGAGGACACGGCCCCCTGGCTTGAGTATCCGAGCTACTTCTGCCAGCAGCTCCACACTGTGCTGTGCTGTGCTGCCTGGTACCATGCCAGAAAGGATTACGTCAAAACTGGACTCCCTGTGAGCCGCTGGAAAGAAAGAGGAAGATGGTTTAAGTTTACACACGTAGACACAGCTCAATACACCAGTTCCACCTCCCTCATCTCTCATGCTCATGTGCAGCAGCAGTTAACTGATTAAAAACAACAATCACACAAGCATGGCCAGGATGTATCACTTCCCTTATGTGCTGCCCAAGGCAGAGTCAGCAGCAGGTGCTGTCGTTGCTCTGAGTGCTGACTCCCAAAGCGGGAAGGTGTCAGCTCACACATCAGCAGCACCTTTCCCTTTAAACTAGTGAAAAATCGAGCTCATTCTTACACTGAGACAGCTGGTTAACGTTTTCCACAGAGACACGATTCTCAGCTCCCACCAGCGCCTGAATTTTATCCACCAAATCCTTCAGGGCTTCGACTGGCGAGGAGCTGTCCCAGACGATGGCCACGCGCTGGCCCGGTGTGACCCCGTACTCGCTCATTTCAGCAGCAGCAGCAAAACTGGCAGTGGCTGAGAGAGGTCAGGGGAGAGAGAGGAAGGGTAAGTAGGAAGCACAGCACAACCTCTGTGGACTGTGACTTAATCACAGAGCATTGACTTGTTTTGATAAATGGGGATACTTTGCTGGAGACATGCAGCATGAAGCTAAATGTTAACGGGACATGAGGGAAGAGCTACACTTAAGGGCATAATTGAGTTTTTCTCCAGTTCAGGGACTAGTTGCTTAAAAACGTGCAACAAAATAATGCTTTCCTTAGAGATTTGATAAAACAAAACACAGGAGTTCTGGATTTCCTGACTAGTGACAACTATTTGACATTAAACATTGCCTTGTCTCTCCTCCTCTGAACATGGCTTACACAGCACATGAAAAGGTAAAAAAAGTAACTTTTAGCATTCCCAGCATTCCAGATTGAGGCTCTTCCCACTGCTACAATTGGTGGCATTGGGTGAGCAAATTACAGGGAGGGAGGAGAGGAACAGAACATGCAATGAAGTGACAGTTTTGAGAAAGCTGTCTCCACTAATATTTTATTCAATTCACTAATAATACACAATCCACTTTATACAATCCACTACGATTGTATTCCTGATGTATTTCCTGATGGAAACAAATAAATACATATGTATATTCCTGATGAACAATAGTATCCCATCACCACCTGTTCTCATAGCAGCACCAGCTACTGAACACAATGACCTCTCCTCTTTCCTCTATCCAACACAAACCTATTTTCTTCCTAATTTAACACGACCACAGAGAACAGAGAGCACTACTGACCAAAGTAGATGGCCAGTGTACCTTCAATTAGCTGCAGGCCACAAACTGGTTTTGGGATAGCCAGTTGTAAACAAGGGCTTTACCAGGAATCACTACGTGACACATCCTGGGTAGAGCCTTATTGCCACCACGTTGTCACAAAAGCACAGCTCATGGCTAAGCTGTACCAAATTTAACTGCAGGGAGGTGTGGAGTGCATTCTGACCCACCATTCCTCAGGCTCTATGTGGCTGGACATCTCTCTCTCCTGGAAACTGCAAACTAGTTCAGAATGGGACAAATCTGTGCTTTGTTTGAGCTACTCCTGCAGGACTTCACACTAACGCAGCCACAACACCAACCAGGCAAGGAATGGAAGATCTTGGATGTACACTGCAGATTATAGCACCTCACAGCTGGCCCTGCACGCATGACACAAGCTAAGCGGCTACAACAGACAGTAACGCTCATAAAAACATGTGTCAATCTCATTAAAAAGTCACCTTTCTCAAGAAGGCTGAAAATCTCCAAAGATACACAAGCTGTCAGGCTAAGGTGGAAAAGATAAACCCGAAGTCACACCTTCCCCTCTCAACAGCAGGTTGTGACCTTTCAAGACCAGTCAAGAGCCCAAAGTGCATCAACAGCAGTGCTGTATTCAGACAACACCTCCCTCAGATGCCGAAGGAGGCCAAGGCTGGATCCAGGACGGGCGGTGTGCTGGGGGTGAGAAGGGGCCCTTATCTCAATGCCACACACATTTAACAGTCCCCGAGGAACAGCGCAAGGAAAACGGGTTAAACAACGCGGGAGGTTCCCCAGATTAGAAAACTGCTGTGTTGGAACCAGATGATCGTGAAGGTCTCTTCTAACCCAAACCACTCCACGGTTCTACAGCACATAAGGACTGTAAACTCGAGCCTCCCGACGCACCGCTGCCAGCTTCCAGAGGCCGGGAAGGATCCAGCTCCCAGCGGCCGGGAAGGATCCAGCTCCCAGAGGCCGGGAAGGATCCAGCTCCCAGCGGCCGGGAAGGATCCAGCTCCCAGCGGCCAGGACGCGGCCCAAGGCTGCGGGCCCTACAGCACGCGCGCACTCCGAACACACGCAGAACGGGCGGAATAAACTAAACCTCTCGGTCACCGAGCGAGGACAGACTAGAGGGAGCATACAAGCATACGTGAGGGAATTTTGTGAAGGAATTACTTACACGCGCACACACACACAGAGACACCGCGCCGCCTCAGAGGAGGCCTCGGGAGAGACTTCTTAAGGAGGGGGGTGTGAAAAAAGCGTAGGCGCCGGGCGCCGTCCCGCGCCCCCCTCACCCCGCTCACCTCCCCTCGCTTCGCCCCCTCAGCGCCGCTCGCCCGTCCCGGTCTGACGCCGTCACCGCGACGTCATCGCGCTCTGCCCGCTTCCAAG
>WEIV01027525.1:118923-132439 GCA_013390005.1 Calyptomena viridis | reverse complement strand
GGTGCGGCCGGGCAGCGGCTCGGGGCAAAGCCCCGCAGCAGCCCCGGGCGGCGTCTCTGGGGACCCGCTGCTCCGCGCTCCCTCAGGCCTAAACACGGGTGTTTCCCTCCCTCAGGGTGGCAAATTCCATTCGAAGGGTGTTCATCGCAGAAGTCCCCACCATAGGTACGACCTGTGGTCGCGATCCCCTGGGCTGCTCTCCCAGTGGCTCCCATCGCTTCCTCTCCCTGTTCTCCCGCATTCCCAGCTGCTTTCAGCTCTCCTTACCCGTGTTCACCCAGTGCTGTGCACTGCAGATGTTGTCTCGGTGTCTCTGCAGTCTCTGTCGTGTTTTCCATGCCCTCACAAACTGTTTGACTTTTCCTCACATAAATATTTCTCAGCCTGTGGCTCTCTCCTCTCTGCAGCCATTGACTGGGTCCAGATAGATGCCAACTCCTCCGTGCTCCACGATGAATTCATTGCACACAGGCTGGGTGAGTGCTGGGCATCGGGAGGAACATGAAGGTGGGTTGTGGGTGAAATCAGTCAGGCTGCTCTTCCTCTACCTGTCTTGGCAGGAAAGTCAGCAGCTCTTGTGGTGTCACTCAGGCATCTCCCTGATTTCCTTTTTCCCACAGGTCTCATCCCGTTAACCAGCGATGACATCGTGGATAAGATGCAATATTCCAGAGTGAGTCAAGCAAAATGTCGTGGGGGCTTATTTTAGTGGTGGTGAGTGTCTGATCTGATGGGAAGCACTGGCAGTTTCTTGCATAAAGGTCTCGACCCGTGTGTGTCCCAGGACTGCACGTGTGATGAGTTCTGCCCCGAGTGCTCCGTGGAGTTCACCCTGGACGTTCGCTGCAACGAAGACCAGACTCGTCACGTCACGTCCCGTGACCTCATCTCCAACAACCCCCGGGTCATTCCGGTCAGTGCCATCCCTCTGCTTGTCCCTCTCTACATCCCTGCTGAGTCTGGGGTAGCAAATACGTGGAATGTGGACAAAGCAAGGCCTTTGAGCATGTATCACGTTGCCCAAAGCTCCACCTAAGCCACAGTGGGAGAGCAGAGCAGGAATACCTGCAGAAGCAGCGTGTGCCAGTGCCCTCCTCGTCTTTGCCGTGCTGTCCTTGCTGTCTGATGGTGTGCAGAGCAGTGTGGCCTCATCCTGCACCACTCAGCCCAAACTCTTGGGAGGCTTTAGTGTTGCCCCTCCATCTCAGCTGGAACACTCCCAAGTGTGTGTGCCTGTGTCCTGCTGCCATGTCACTGCCTTGCCCTGCCTGTGTGCTCCCAGGGCTCAGACAAAGTCACCCCCTTGGCAGTGACCCATGGCCTCTGGTTTGCTGGTTCTTGGCTCTCAGCTCAACAAGGTGTGAGGAGCCTGGGCCAGGGCACTGCTGCCAAACAGCTCCTGCACAGTTGTTCTGGGGAGGATTGGTGGAGCCAAGGTGGGACAGATGCAAAGGAACTTCTAGAAAATGTTTTTGCTCACTGTTGAGGCTGCATCTGGATGTCATCACAACCTGGGGCTGCTCCTGCTGCCTGATGACAGTGTCTGCCTGGTTAAAGCCCAGTTGGAGCCCACTGTCTCTTGCTTTGGCTGAGCTGCTGTGTGTCACCTACAGCAGTTGTGGCAGTGACTTTGGGAACTGAGCAGATGTGCTGGGCTGGAGTGCCCCCCATCCTATGGGGAGAGCAGCTCAGGAGGTGAGCAGGCCATTATGAGGGTATTACATATCTGGCTGCAGCTGCCTGAATTGTCCCAAATTCCATTAAATAGGTTGGGCTTTGTTGCTGTAAGTCATTCTAGAGGGGTTCTCCACAGTCTCTAACTTTTGTAGGCAACTGCTATTTGATGTGGAGAGAAAAGCTGCTCTTGTCATTAATTGACTTGGTTTTGTTCTGCTGCTGCAGGTGACATCTCGGAGCAGGGACAATGACCCCAATGACTATGTGGAGCAGGATGGTGAGTGGCAGGTCGCTGGGAATAGGAGCTGAAGGAGGAAATTAACTTTCAGGCTCTTTGAATTAATTTTTCCTTTACTGGCTGATTAACCATAAGGCAGCTGTAAATCTGACACTTCAGAGCCACCTCTGTCACCTCATCAGTGGGGTAGCATTTTGTCTTAATGCCACTTAAGGGTTGTCCCCAGAACTAAAATCCTGTGTCAGAGGGTGCTTCAGTCTCCTCAGTGAGAGCTTAGAGACAGCAAAGAGGTGAAATGATGTGCTGTCCACTGTTCCCTGGGGGCCCATGCAGCTCCTTTTTGCTTAGCTGCTCTGCTCAAGTGAGCCTCTCTGAGAATCCGAGCAAACCCTGGATACTGGTGACATCTTCCTGGGCAACAAACCCCCCCTACCTTTGCCACAGTGTGATCCTGCACTAACTTCTCCTCTGCAGCCTTCTCAGCCTGGTGTGTACTTTTCCAGACATCCTCATTGTGAAGCTGCGGAAGGGCCAGGAGCTCCGACTGCGAGCCTATGCCAAGAAGGGCTTTGGCAAGGAACACGCCAAGTGGAACCCCACGGCAGGAGTAGCCTTTGAGTATGACCCAGACAACGCACTGAGGCACACGGTGTACCCCAAACCAGAGGAGTGGTATGTCCTGCTGTCTGTCTGCAGGCACTGGAAAAGATTTTCCAGCAGGCAACAACTTGGATTTCAGCCCTGGGGGATAACTTGGGTCAGTAAGGGATGGTGAGCATGCCTGTCATTTCTGCTTGCACAGGCTGTGTTAGGTACCAGGGCCAGTCTCTTGTTTGCAGCTGCATATGAGGTGGACTGTTTGTGGTCACCTCTTGTCCTCCCTCATGTACCATCACTGCTGATTTGCCTTGTTTTGGGCTCTTTTTCACCGTTTGTTGCTGATTTTTTTCATCCCTGTGCAAGTGGTGTGGAGATCAGGGTAAGGTCTGAGGAAGGAACAGATCCCTGTGAGGTGGAAGTGGTTGCTGTGAGAGCAGGTTGGGTTGCAAGACAGATTTTGTTTGAGGAAGCCCAGTATTGCTCTGATTTCACCCATACATCTCAATCCTGGAGCCTGAGCTCTGGAAGCACGATTTTCTTTGACCCTCTCCTCTGACATACCATTCTGCACCAGTACCACACTGCTTCTTATCTAAAAGTGACATTTTGCTGTTGGAAAGCTGCTGCCCTGCTTTGGCCTGGGCAAGGACTTTGTCTAGCATTGTTTTCCCATGAGTGGGTACCTGAGCTGTTTCTGGCTCTGCACCCCATTGACCACCTAGCAGACATCCTGTCACTGAGCATGCTGGAGCCAGCAGCACAGTGAAGAACCAGTGCTTTAGCCAAGGCAGGCTGAGAGCAGGGACTAGAGGGAGTGGTGGATATGCTGCCTTAAGAGCAGAGCTGCAGCCCAAGGTTGGGAAGACCTCAGTACAAGAGCAGGATTTGGTCCAGGGACAGCAGAAGCTGGGGTTGAGCAAGGGGGAGGAATAACTCCTGAGCAGAGCTGCAGCTGGAGGAGAGGCTGAGCAGCAGAAGGGGCTCAGTGGGTTTTCCTCCTGTCACAGACCCCGTGCTGCCACATTTGACTCTGCAAATGGCTGCAAGCAGTAGCAGGCAGGTAGTGGGACTGTTGTACCTCCTTGCTCTCTGCTTTGAGCCTGGTGTTCAAACTCATTGCAGGGCGTGGCCTTATGCTATCCCTTGCTAAATTAGCTGTCCCTAAACAAGCTAACAGGCTGTCCCTAAACAAGAGGTGCAGTTAAGCCCTGATTTCACACCTCAGCCGACTGCCAGTGCCTTTCTGCTCTGGAGCTGTCACGGAGATCCTGTGCTGCTCAGTTTGCACTTGGGAGACTTGAAAAGCCTTTTGTCACCAAGGGTGGGGTTGCAGGTGAATCCCTAAAATTCCACCCACAGCCATCCCAGCCCTGTTTTATGGATGGAAGGAGCAAACCCCGCTTGGCTTTGATGGGCTCTGTAGGGCGCCTTTGTGGGCCTGGTTCAATCAGTCTGGGTGGAATGAGGTGTGTCAGGCATTTGGCTCCCTCAGCACCTCATCAGGGCAGTGCTCAGGGACCTGCAGTAAGAACCACAGTGGCTGGTCATGCTGGAATTCTAGAAATGGGCATTTTCCTTAGCATTGATGATATGTATGCGTGCACTGAAGCTGCACTGTGGAAACTGCCAACTGCAGACCAGGCTGTCAGGGGGAAAATCCATGAGAGGCTGATTGAGCATGACTGAGGATGCAGTTTTGTGGTCAGGAGCATGTCACAAGAGTTGATGTGCCAGCCTGTCCTTTGTCACCAGCAGTTTGGGAGATGGAACTGGATAGCTTTCAAGTTTCCAAATTATTTACGACCGATGAATTGCCCCAAAATTTAGTTGGTTGTCTGAGTGATAGATCAGATGCTTGAGAAGCAAGAATGTCTCTGTGATGTAGAATTTCACACTGGGATTTGAAGTCATTTTGGTGCTGTAAAAATTCCCTGGTTTAATTTCTGCAGTGCTGGATCATAAGTCTGTGACACTGCTCAAGTGACAGATTTGGAGTGGTGTTTGAGTGGGACAGTGAGGTGCCAGGCAGACTGAGGTATCATTGGCTTTGCTGCCTTTTTGGATGGGGAATATCACAGTGTGACTTTTGGAGAGTGTAGGCTTTGGGAAATGTTGGTGTCATGGAGAACAGCCTCAGCTGAGTACGTGGCAATTCCCTGGCTGGGTGGCCCAAGGCAGCTGCTAGTGGGGATTCTTTTGTTTGGTGGCAGGGTCGGCTGCATCTTCAGGAACCTGGTGTGGTAGACAACAGGCAGGGCCCCTGGAAACTGTTTTTGAGAAATTCTTGATGAAATATATGTGAAAGTTGGAAAAATCTCGAAGGTTTGACATTGGAGCTGCCAGTTCCCTGATGATACATCTATCTTTCCAAGTTCATCTGACCTCACTGTGAAGACAATACAGAGCCAAAGGCGTCTGCTGTCCAAGGCTAGCTATGATTTTTGGTTTATTTTTTCGTGCTAGTTGCCTTTTGAGGCTATTGGCAGAGCATTGGCATGCAGCTGGACTCTCCAAAAAGTTGTCATGGTGGTGGAGACCTCTGTACTGTTTCAGTCATGGGTGGTTCTGCAAGTAATGAGAAGTCCCAGCTCCATTAGCACTTTTATCTCTCTCAGGGGTTTGTACAGGCAGAGAGTTTGTTTGAGAAATACAGTTTTATTTCAGGCAGCTGATAACAGGGTGCTGGGATCATCCTTTCTGGGCATCACTGGGGCAGAGGAAGGCCAGCAGGAGACCTTGGTGGGCACAGGATTTTCTGCTCTGGCTTTTCAGACAGCTCAAGGCTTTGGCTTTTCTTACATGGATTAAGTGCTTCCACGGAGTGTCTCTGACATGGTGCTCTATAAACCAAGGGGTGCAGCAGGTGAAATGATGTGTTTGCCCAACTGATGCACAGGTATTGCAGTGATTTTGGTGGAGGAGTGGAGGTGCAGGACATTGGGATGGAGCTCACTGATGCAGATGGTGTCTGAGGTACAGGAGATTTTTTCCTGGTGTCCCCAAGCCAACTCTACCTTCCCACCTCAGCTGTGTTTCACAGACTTGAGCACTGGAGTGCTCCAGTGCTTTCCTGGCCTAGTGGAAAAGAGAAATAAAAGATAACACACAGTTCACTACCCCATAAAAGCACCCTGGCACCATAAACACAGTCCCTTCAGGCATTGACACCCCTTCACTGTGAGCACATGCCAGATTGTGCCAGTGCAGGTGGATGGAGCCACAGTACTCCCTGCACTCACTGGGCAGAGCAGGGCTGATCCCCTTCCTCCAGCACTGCTGGGTGACTGTGACATTTAATGAGGAGCCAGAAAGGGCAGTGTGGGACTGAGCTTTTTTCTGTGACTTGGTGTCTGATGACCACCCTGTTGCATGCTGGGCATGAGCCCCAGTGGTCACTCTCAGGCCAAACTGAGTGCTGACCTCTCCTGCTCTCTGATTCCAGGCCCAAGAGTGAGTACTCGGAGATCGACGACGAGGATGCTCAGGCTCCCTATGACCCCAACGGGAAGCCAGAGAGGTAAGGAGCTGAATGCACTGCCACAGCTGCAAGATGGGGTCACTGGTTGGGTGCATCTCACTGGCTTTTATTAATAGAGGAGTGTCTGAAGTTACCAGCTCAGGGAGCTGATGTTCCCTGAAAAGCAGGGCAGAAGTTGCAGTTAACGGGTGATATGCCCAGATCTGGCAGGTTTTTCCCTCTGGGAGATAATAGACAGCTCTCCTGGGTTCATGTTGCCAGGTAGGATGGTGCACACTCGGTGAAGTGTGAGGCCTGTGGAGGAAAATGGCTTAGGGTATTTATTCACCTGTGTGTGTCTCGTGCTCTGACTGCTGGCTCAGCCAGCCTTACTCCCTGGCACGGGGCTCTGTGCTGCCTCACAGGTCATGGTGCTGAACAAAAATCAGTCCCAGAAGTGCTCTAGTGTCCCATGAACTCACAAGTGTTGGTGTGACAGTTGTAGAGGGGCAGTGCTGACTGTTGCCTGGTTGGGAGGTGGATGATGCTGATGGCTGGAATTCCAACAGATCTCCCTGTGGTGGGAAGGGATGGGCTGGGACTGCTCTGTTCCTGCACTTTGGGTTTGCACCTCTGTGCAGAACAGATGGCGACTTAACCCTGACTTGTAACCTCAGGTTTTATTACAATGTGGAGTCCTGTGGTTCTCTGCGCCCGGAGACCATCGTTCTCTCCGCACTGTCCGGCCTGAAGAAGAAACTGAGCGACCTCCAGACCCAGCTGAGCCACGAGATTCAGAGTGATGTCCTCACTATAAACTGAGGTGGCCCCTTGCAAGAGAGTGCTGAGGTGTGAGTGAGGCAGCAGGTCCTTGTCTCTGCCTGGCCGTGATCTGGGGAGAGACTTTTACCTCCCAATCTCACTCTGCCTTTCCTGGCCCAGCTCTGCTGACCCTGCTTTTCAGGGAAAGCCATTGTGATGTGTATGGAATGGGAAGGGAATCAATCAGTGAGCACAGGCTCTGTCTCTGATCCCAGTTTTGGTTCTGGTTTTGGATTCTGGCCATCTGGTGTTTGGGATTGGGAAGTGTGTACCTTGGTTACACAACCCCACCATATTTGCATGCCTGTTCTTTATTTTTCTGAATAAAACCTTACCCTCACATTTTTCTGTCATCCCTGAAAGCTCGGCTGGGGCTGCAGGAGGAGATGTCACATCATTTACTTCTCTCCAATAGACATTAACTTAATGAGATCTGCTTTGGAGGGAGCATTGCTCACTGATGCTGATTGCTGCTTGTGACATTATCTCCCAAGGAGAGCAGCACCCCTCCTGCAGGCAGCCCGTCGTTCACTGATCCAGCTCTGTGTTTAAAGCAGATGTTTGAGGCCAGGGTGGGCGAGATGCTGCAGAAGGCAGCACTGCAGGGGAGCCCAGCTGGGCCAGGCAGGCAAAGCTGTGCTTACAGACTCCTTTGGAGCAGATGCCACTCCTGTGCTGTACGACCTTTGTGTGAGGAGCTGGGTGGCAGGGGGTCTGTCAGTAATGGCACCTGGCTGACACCTTCCATTGTGCCCACAGCCCCAAGGCTCTGCTGAGGTCCCATACCCTGACCTCCCTGGCAGTGGCTAAAAGGTTCCAGCAGTGCCTTGTGTCACCCCTTCTTTTCCCACGCTTCTCACTGACACTTTCTTGGAAAGACCTGCCACTTCTGTACCTTGGGGGCTGGGAGGAGGGGGAAGGCATGTGTATCCCTGTAGTCATCCTGGTATGGACGTGGGGCATGGGAACAGCTCAGGGAGTGGTGACGGGGAGAGAGCAGCCCATGTCAGCACTGCCCTCCCCTCCAGGGAAAAGCTGCTGCAGCCAGGCTGCTGCTTCCATGTCGCTGGCAGTGGCCTGGCTCCCCATGTCCCTGTCCCTGGAGGGAGCACTGTTGGCTGGCATGGCTGACTCGCCTTGAGGCCAGCACTGCCAGGCAGTCATAGCATGGATAACTTACCTGCACAACTCTGGGAGAGCTGGAAGATGGCATGGCCTGAAACTCCTTCATCTGGGGACTTGGAGCAACCATGCCCTGGCACATTCCTGGAGCTTCAGGCAGCTGGAGGCAGGGACAACTGGAGTGCTGGCATCCTGTTTCACTTGGGGTTGCTTGATGGAGAGTGGCAACTCGCTCCACCCTTCTCCCTATCCCAGTGGTTTTAGGGCTTCACTTGAAATGTGCTGGCCATGGCTGGAGGCAGAACAAAGCTCTGAGCCAAGCACACTGCCAGGAGCCTCAGGAAATCTCTCCCCATCAGCATTTTTCTCTCTGGCAGGCGCTACTCCCACTTGCGCTTCCCGAGCGCACTTGGATGGAACAGACAAACAGGAAGGGTGGATGTGGATAAGGGTTGTTTATTCATTGAGCAACTCCTTAAAAAACAGAAACCCCAAACATTTTTGGTAACAAATGTTAAATCCTTTCCAGATGAGGTGTGTAGCCAGGAAAAGAGAGCAAGTTACACCTCTCGCTCAGGGGAGGACGTGCTGCTGGGCAGTGCTGGGGTCTGACGAGCTCTCCCATGCTTGGCCATGCTGCAGGGAGCAGCCCTTCTCTGTCCCAGCATTCCCCCAGCCTCAGCCACAAGCTACATCAACCCAAGACACAGAATTTACAGACCACAGGTTCCCACATCACAACACTCCCCGTGCCCAACACATGGACCTGGAGCTTTAAAGGGCAGAAATAAAACCACCAGCCATCCGACCCAGACGGAAAGAAGACTCCAAAGAAACACCAAGGTTTGCATGGCAATAAAAAGATAGCCCTTCTAAAGGAGGTCAATAAATAGGAGAACTAGAAAAAATCAATTGCTTTTGAATTCAGCACATAAAGCCCAGTTCCCCCTGGGCAAGGGCTTTTACCCGATGGGTGAGGGGGGAGTGAGGGCTATGGGAATGCACAGAGGAATGTAGCTCTCCCCACATAGGCATGGGCTTCTGTGCTCTGGGACTTCCTATATCCATAAAACTGCCTCTTGGGAGACAGATGCTACTGGCCAAAACCAGTCCCGGGGTTGCCCACCAGCAGATAAACCAGGGGCGCAGCAGGGGGACACAGCTGTTGGAGGAGTGAGGGGTGCTGGGGTGGGGGAAGCCAGGGAGCTCTGCTCTGCCCAGCTGCTCATCCCAGCCAACCCCCCTGGAAGGAAAACCAGTTTCTCCTGAGACATCTCAATTCTACAGCGAGTGTTTAAATAGCTTGAAGTGCAAAAATCAGCTCAGGGGTGGCAGGGTGACCCTAGGAGCACCCCACTTCACGGAGGGGTGGGACCCTGCACCATCAGCCTGGCACAGCTGCATCCTCCAGTGCTGCTCCATGCCCATGGCAGGGTGATGCTCCAGCCTTCCTGCCTCGCAGAAAACACTCAACTTCTTGACCCCCTTGCCACCTCTCTTCACCTCCTAGCTGGATCCACAAGAGTCAAAAACCTCTGAGCATCTGCCCAAGGGCTCTTCAGCAGCCACCACATTTGCATTCGTGTGAGAAGGAAATATCTCTTACAATACGGATATTCAATATATATTTGAAGTCAGTCAAGGCTGAGCCAGCAATCACCTCCACTAATGCCAGGGTGTGAGCCAACGCCTGCTCCCCAAAGTCTTGGCACAGGAGTGCCAAGGTCTCCTGGGGATTTTCAGGGGTGGCTGCCGGCGTCCTTACCAGCCCCTGGGGAAGAAAAAGGTGACCCCTGCCACAGTCCACCCCCACCAGCTCACGGAGATGAGGTGGGCTCCCTGCTTTCAGGATTGTCGCTTTTGGAGGACTTTGGCTTCAGCAAGATGAACCTGTTGAGGAGGTCGGTGTCCGAGCTGGCCTGGGCGCCCGCATACGCCTCCCCTGGGGACAAAGTGAAGGATGTGCTCACTCAGTGGGGAAAGCCCCGGGGGCTGGAGGAGCAGCAGCCCTTAGCAGGGGAACAGGGACACTCACCAGCATAGCTGGAGGACTCAGCCATGTTCTGGGAGCCGGTGATGTGGTGCCAGTAGGCGCTGCGGGGCAGCATGGTGGTGGGGGTGCAAGGGTAGGAGAAGTGCTCAGTGCCTTTGTTTAGCAGCTGTGGTGGATGAGGGGGAGAAGGGTGACACAGGGCCCCCCAAGTCTCCCCCTGCTGCGTCCCCCTATAGGGTGGGCTGGAGCTCACCCTAACATTCTTCTCCATCTCCAGCAGGACCCTCTTGTGCTGCTCAGCGATGGCCAATGTGGCACTGTGCACACGCTGGTAGATCTGCTCACCCTCCTGCGTCTGGAAGGTGTAGAGACCTTCCCCTGCATCACACATCCTGTGGGGACGGGGCACGGGATATCATCAGGGTCCTCAAGCCGAGTGACGATAAACAAAACCCATCCCAGGTGGCAGCTGGCCCAGCTTCCCACGCTGTTAGAGCTGTCCCTATGTCCCCTTCACGGTGTTGAGCTGGGGCCAGAACCAGCTCCAAATGCCTCCTGCCATGGGCCGTGGCCATCACGCCAGCCTCAGCCCTGCCCTGCGGTGATGGCAGCACTGCCACCCCCTGGAACACTCAGCTGGACAAAGGCACCCCACGGTGATCCCTGTCCTGGCAAAGGTGACATCTCACCGTCCAGCCTCGAAGGTGAAGCGAGTGGCGTCGCGGCCGTAGCGGCGCAGGGAGCAGAGGGGCCAGGAGACCAGCTTCACCCGGGGGTTGTGCGTGTCCCAGAGGTAGATGTTTTCGTGGGTGATCTGCAGCTTGCACTCGCCGTAAACGTCCAGGTTGGGGCAGGGGAGGAGGAACACGTTGAACCGGTCTGGAGAGGGGGAAAAAAAATAGAAAATAAAACAATCGGCGGGGGGTGTAGCCAGGTGGAGCCCCGGGCCAGCACCCCGCCACGCTCACCCGTCTGCTCGCACTGCACGCCGGGCGCCAGCAGGTCGGGCTCCCCCAGGCTGATGTCGTTCAGGCGGGCGCCCAGGCACTCCACTGACAGCGTCTTGTACCACTCCTCTGCCTCCAGCTCTGCAAGGCACCACGGCAGCCCCTGGGAGACCCTGGCCAAGCCAGCGTGCCCCACCCAGCACCCTGCGTGCTGCCCCGTACCTGAGTCGCAGGTGAAGGTCCGGGCGGAGTCGTCGGTGAAAACGATGGCCACGGCCTGTCTCTTGGTCTCCTTGGGCAGACGGGTGATGCATTTGACATTGCTGATCTCAGTGACCTGCGGAGAGATGGGAGGTCACGCAGGGCTGCACGCAGACCCCAGCTGCTGCTCCCAGACCCTGTCACCCGCTGCATCCATACCCTGCTCCCTGCCGCACCAAGACCCCGGTCCCTGCAAACCCAAACTCCAGCTGCTGCACCCAGACCCAGCTGCATCCCACCAGAGCACAGCGGCCACCCAGCAAGTTCAGGCAACGAGGGACCTGCTCTGGCACGGGGTCTCGAGCAATGGGCAGCACCCCAGCACCCCTCCAGTGCACCCCCTCACCTTGGGGCACCCACGCAGGCATGCCGACTTCTCATCCGGGTACTTCTCCAGGCGTTGGGGCCCTTTGCTGGAGGATTTCCGGAAGACCAGCCAGCAACGCCGGTAGATCTGCCGGACAGAGCGCGGCGGCTGCCGTGGTGCAGGTGGGGGTCCCCGTCCCCCACCCCTCCCACCCCCACGTCCCCATCCCCAGGACCTGTGCCTGGTTCTGCTGACCCTGCTGGCCTGGGGACAGGAGGGGATGGTGGGGATGGGGATAGCCTAAGGCTGCCATCATCCGCCCCCACCCCCCGCCAGCGCTAATTACAGAGCTTAATTAATGAACACAGACAAAGCTCCCAAGGGGACCCCTGTCCTGGCATTTCTCCGTCCCCTCTCCCACAGCCCCTGCCTCTGGGGGTGGTGGGGCCATCGTCCCCAAGCATGTTCCCCTCCCCTCGAGCCCGCTCCCTCTTTGTTCTCCCTAATTAGCATGAAATTACCCAGCATGCTCGTTGCTGCCGGCTCCCAGCCATGGAGGCGGGCGACCAAACCTCCTGACCCCCCACCTTTGGGTGCTGCACTCCAACACCACCCTAATTTGATCCAGCACAGCCCCCCCCCCGCCCTCCGGGGTAGGGCACCCCCGATGCCAAACTGTGTGTGTTGGGAAACTGAGGCACGGCGGGCGAGGAGGGCTCACGGACGTCCCCAGAGCCTGAGTGACTTGGGACAGGTGAATGGGTGTCACTCGGTGCAGGATCCGGCTGATGCAGGATCTGGACCCCTGGGGCTGCTGGATGATTTGGGTACCAACAAGTGGCCTGTCCCTGCCCGCCTCTACTCCCCCGCCACCACGGCTCCCAAAATGCTGCCTGTTTAACCCAAAACCAGGGGCACAGGATGGTGCAAGACGGAGCCAGCCTCATCACCCCAAAACCAGCACCTGTGGAAACCAGCACCCCAAATCCACCATATGTCTCCACCACGCCCCCCCCATTCCCCAAGGCCCCCCACTTACCCCCAGCTTCTTGCTCTTCATCCTCACATAGCCCTGCTTGATGATGTCGTTAAAATTTGTCGCCATGGCGATGGCTCGACGGAATGGGGGATATTTTGGGAGGGGGGGGCTGCGTTCACCTTTGCCCCCCCCTCTCCATCCTCTTCCTCCGTACCCCTTCTTGCCTCACCACCGGCCCAGCTTGGTGCTAACAGTGTCCCCCATCCTGACTGGAAAAGAGAAATGACAGATCGACGGGTGACATCTTCCTCCTCCCCCTCCTCCTCCTCCTCTTTCGATCCTCCTCCTCTTCCTCCTCCCTTCGATGCCTGAACCATCCGAGTGGAACAGTCCGGTGTTAACCCCTGCCAGCACAGTGGAGCCAGGCCGACACACACAAGTGTCCTGCCATCAGCTCCAACATATGTGCCAGGGGACACCCACACCGGACCTCGCCCACAGGTCTCCATCACCTCTCCAGCCCCTCTTTCCTTCCAATGCTGCTCTCTTGGGCACCACCATGGCCCCTGCCGCTGGGCATCACTAGGGCTGTGTTAACAACCTCCTGTTGGCCAGGCCAGCTTTGATGTGAGGTGTTTCTCCCTGGCACTGCTTGCTGAAGGGACCACAGCTCCCAACCTCGCACCCCCGAGTGTAACCCAGCCTCCCTCCAGCCCAGCCACGAACTTGGCCCTGCTCAGCCTGGTCCCTGCTGGTTCCCCCAGCCCCGAGCGCTGGGACCGGATGGGGACCAGGTTCCTTTCCCAGCTGCAGAAGTCTCATGTAGAAAGCAGTAACCCGGGAAACGGGATGGGGCCATCCCCAGGGATGCTCCTCCGTGTCAGTGATGCCCTGGTCCCCAAAGCCCAGCACCCAGGGGGACCCAGCTGGGACAGCACCTTGGGGACCCCCCCGCTGTCCCGAGAGAGGCCGGTGGCAGCGCTTGCCTCTGAGGGGTATATTCCCCCCACCCCTCATCACCCCCACTCCACGCACATGAACACCCCAAGGGAACTCAGAGATGCTCCCCGACCTGACACGTCGGTACCCCCACACCCGCCCCCCCGACCCCTC
>WEIV01027525.1:78768-104503 GCA_013390005.1 Calyptomena viridis | reverse complement strand
GGGAGGAACCCGCAGGTTGGGCGTGAGTGGGGTGGGCGTCAGCCAGCGCCGGCAGCCCAGTATGGCTGGGGGGACACTGGGGCCACCGGCTCGGGCAGGGAGCAGCCTGGATGGGTGGAGGGGAGGGTGTTCTGCCTCCGGCTGAGCAGGGCCCGGGGTCTCCCTTCGTAGCCATGATGCCAGTTGTCTGTGAAACCAACCTCCATCCCTGCTCCATGGGGCTCGCACTCGCTTGCCCCGGAGCCAAGCTGGATTCGCGAGCCATAAAGCCCCCCGAACTATATGGGACGGGCTGTTCCTTGCTGCTGCCGGCGGCAGAGCTGAGCCCCACGAAGCCCCGACCCCCGGCCCGCCTTGAGGCCATTGCTTCCCACCCTGTGGGAACCACCAGCGCACCCCATTCTTTCCCCTCCTCCCTCCTGGCGGAGGGTGCAGCATCCCGTGGGACTGCTGGCGTGTTTCGACAGAGTGATCTCCCTTCGCTAAAATGCCTGTTGAGGGGATTCCTCCTGCAACATCCCAGCTTGCTGTTGCCGGTCCTGGCATGCCGCTGTGGGATGTGAGATTCAGGATGCTTGGGGTGATCCCTGCCCACTGCCTGAGCTGCCCCTCCAGAGGGACCAGCAAAACCCAGCGACGCCAGCTGGAGAATTGAAATGAAGTCTCCTGGAATAACCTCCTGGCAGCAAGTCCGAATGGCTGTTGAGGGAAGGCAGCCAAAGCTCGTTTCATGGTCTGAGGGCTGCAGTAACCCCCCTCCAAGCTCCACCGCCAGCAGGGAGCCAGGAGTGTTTTGGAGATAGGGCGGGCAAATCCTTTGAGCCTGAGATCGCAGTGAGGTTCGCAGCTCCCATGTGAATTAAGCCAAGGACTAAAAATGCTGCATTCTTGGTTCCAGTCCAGCTTTTAATCCCACGGCCTGGGGGCTGCTATTCGCAGAGCAACAGGTTTACAAGCAACTGCATGTTGCCTGAATGGAGATCCCTGGGAATAGCCGAGCCCGCACCTTGTGGTGGCACCCGTGGGTGTCGCAGGGACGGTGTTGTGGGGTTTTTGGGCAGCAGGCTGGGTGGCTCCTGGTGTGCCAGTGTCTGCATGGGACCAGCTGGGTGCTGCCTGTCAGCACCTGTTTTCCAGGAGGGCTCCAACTCACCAACTCCTTTCCCATCAGCTCACCCGACAGCTGGGGTTTGGCAGGAAACCCGGGGGCCCATGGTCTCTTCCCTGACTCCTTGGGTGCTGCAGACTTTGCCCTCACCGAGCTCGAGGATAGCTACTTTCTGTGCCAAATACCTGTGAGCCTGATTTGGGGTGGTCCCAAGCTGCTCTGTACTGCCCTGCACCTCCCTTTCCCTGGCACCCGTGGCACAGGCAGGCAATGAGGACCTTGCTCGTGTGAAGGGGGACAAGACCTGAGAGAGACAGGGTGTTTTTGGAGCTGTTTAAAACCCAGGAGAGCAGTCTGAGGGGAGGGAAGGTAGGATAGATCTGCAGGGTTTACTCCCGAAGAAGCCTGAGTGGTGGGAGCGTGCTGGCAGGACAGCTGTCTGTACCCACTGTGGCCAGTGACGTGCCATGGGGTGCTGGGGCAGGACACCCTGTGCTGCTTCGTTCTCATGTCATGACAGCCCTCAGTCCACCGCAGGTGTATCTGGTCCTTCTCAGGACAACTGTCACTGCTGCTGAAGCCGCAGGCTTTACATACCACCGAGCTGGGTGCCGTGTTGCCCCGGGCATGGGAGGAAGTGCTGGGTTAGTTTGCTGCGATATTTGTGTCCGTGGTGGTTTTTTAGGAAGTGGAAATTTTTTTAAAATTCTGAATGTTAAGACCTAGCTTTAAACAAACGCTCCGTCTCAAGAGCCCCAGCAGTGACAGGCGCCTGTGCCAGTCCTCCCCACGCCCGTGGGGGAAGGGATGGCTGCCAGGGGCTGGCAAAGGACTGATCTGGCAGGGAGTTGTGCCCTCCCATGGGAATCTTAATCAGATCTGGTTTTGTCCTATTGGCAACACTCATCTCGAAGGCCCTGGGTGTTCTGTGCAATGCCAGAAAAAGCCAAGCCACTGCACCCCATCCTGTGGCACAGGCAGGCACCACTGGGCTGCTGGCACAGCACAGCTGCCCCTCAGCTTTTTGGGCACTAACAAATGCGCCGGGTCAGCCCCTGCCACCCACCAGTGACGGGAATCACATGCCAATGCCATGAATAACGAGCGGGCTGCCCCTGCGGACATGCACTGCTGGCCAAGGACAAGGGCACTTTATGAAGCACCCAGATGACTGACACTGAGGAATCCCCTTTGCAGGGGGACCCCAATGGCAGGTCTGACCCTAGGGTACACTTTCTGTGGTGGGCTGGTTGTGCAAAGCTCTTCTGCATCTCACCCAGCCTGTGCTGGCTTGCCTCTCCATGCCACAGTCTCCTCCTCGTGTTCCCGAGTCCCTGCAGGCTCATTAGAATCTCGAGGAACAGAACGTCACTTTCCTAATGGACCTGGAAGGAAAACAGATAAAAGCCACTGGATCTCCCCATTTCCAGTGTTTGTTTGAGGTGTCAGAGCATCTTCCCTTCTCCTCGGGAAAAACGTCACATCCAGAGCCATGTGCCACCTCTAAAACCTTAAATATCTGCTGCTGAGTCATGCAGAGAGCAGTAAGATGGTAGCAAACATCAGACGTTTTTTGTGGATTTTTTAGACCTTTTTTTCCCTGTTGATCTACAGGTTTAGGGGCTTCAATATAATTCCTTGGCTTTTCTTTCCAAGACTAGCATGTACTTTTCATGCTGATGGGAAGATATGACCTTGGTGCCTAGGGCTGAGCCTCTGTGCTGGCAGTGAGGAAGCCTCTTCTGATCTATGTAGCTCTGGCAGTGTGTCTGCCACCTCTTTGTACATCATCTGGCTGATTTTGAGGCCAAACCAATTTTTCCCAACTGCCACCTGGGAATGGGAAGATGATGAGGCAAGATTCATTCCTGACATGAACTCAGTGCATCCGGCTACCTTTGCTACTGCTCATTCCAGCATGGATGGAAGCTGTGTTTTCCCTCTGCAAAACCATTTTCGGGGGATTTTCTCTCGCTATTGTTCGGCTCAGGAAACAGCAATTGGCGTCAGGTCGAGTAGGACCATATAGGGCTCTGAGGGGAAATACCAGCTCCCCCACCCACTTTCCCACAGGGATTTCTGGTCCCTGCTGAGTAATGGCTGAAAGGGGCTGATCCTCTCCTCCTACTAACCTAACACAATCTTTAAGATGCCAGCACAGCAGGATGCCCTAAAGGCTTATTGGGATTCAGTATTCCCTGTCTGGAGGAGGTGCTTCCCTGGCATGCCAGCTCTGTGCCAGTGCAAAGTGGTTGGCATTCATGTGCAGCTCTGTTGCTTTTAAGTGATCCAGGTGTTTTCCATCGCCAGCAGCATTTTCCCACCTCAGATCCATAGTTTTTGGATATATGTGCAAATTTCCAAGTGTGCAAAGCAGTGGGATGCCAGCCCCATCCAAATCCATTTACTGCTGTGAAGTTGTTCCTGTTCTGTACCCTCCCAGCCCACACTGGGAAACCTCGTTAGTGTCACTCAGTTACAGCCATAGCAGCAGGTTAATTAACAACCCGAAGCCCCCGTCTTCTGGTGATAAACTGCAGCAAGAAGCAGATGGGGAGGGATGGGGGGTGGGCTGTACACTGGTGCAGGATATGCCCTGGATCTGTGCTGGCTGGAGAAACTTCCAAAGCCCGTGCTGGTGGAAAAAACCTGCTAATGAGTTTTTAAGCAGCCTTTCCCCAGCCTTTCCATCTGATGGTCCTTGGGCACCTGGGAGAGCTCAGGAGCCTTTGCAGGTGATGCTGGTTGGTGCCCCAGCATCTGCTTGTAGCAAACAAACCAGAACTCAACCTGCAACACTGAGGTGGGTGGGTTTTGAGAGGACGTTTGAGAGCAGTACACGAGAGGGGTGCAGTGATGCCAAACGGGGTGCCGGCTTCACTCTGGGCATTGGCAAGTGTTTGGCTTGGCCAGCTGGCCCAGGTGCCCCCACTGATGCTGTAGCACCCTTGGGGGGGCTTCCGCTGGTTGCCAGACCCTGGCAGGGTCGATCCCATCATTGTGGTGACAGCAGGGCGAGGAGGAGGTGACACAGTGCATCCCTGCAGCGCTGTAGATAGAGTTTGTGGCCTGAGGGAGGCATAAAGTGCGATGAGAAAGGCTTTGGGTGCAAAGACTGTGGCTGGGTGAGCCAGGGGTGTGGCAGTGCCTGAGGGTGCTCAGCGCTGGCCTGGGTGTAGGTCACAAGTAAAGATAAAGGGTGGTGGAGCAGAGTGCCGGATGAAGGGGTGGGCAAGGGGACTGCAGAGCATGTGGCCCGGCTGGTCACGAGGGGCAGAAGGGATTTGGGCAGCCGTGGTTGCTGTGTTGGCATCACCAGGATGGGCCTGGGAGGAGCCCGGTTCTGCCAAGCAGAAATGATGGATCGTTTTGCAACGTGTCTGGCTCCTCAGCTAATCTGCAGGAGCTGAAAGCACCCGAGAAAATAATTTTAGGGCTGGCAAATTAGGAAACCACGGTTTCCTTCTGTTCCTATCAGTCGTGATAAGAAGCCAGGGTCCGAACTGAGATGGGGAACAGTAAGTGGAAGAAGGGACCCCTCCCATGCGAATCGTTGGCGGCTGGTGCCTGTGCTGGTGCAGTGGGGCACCTTGTCTGTGCTGAGAGCTCAGGGGCTTCCAGCCTCCAGCATCCTTCCAGCCCGCAGCCAGGTGGGATGCTCGGTGCTCCCGGCTCCTCCTGGTGGCAGAGGCAGGAGGGAGCTGTGACATTGGCTGGTGTCCCACTCACTGCCTTTGCTCTCCATCCCTGATTCCATGGCATGGTTGATACCCAAAATACTCATGTGGCCCCTTTTCTTTGTATCCTTCCAGGCTCTGCTGTCTCTTCAAAGGCCAAGCCAAAGTAGAGAGCTACCTGGGATGAAGGTCCTTCTTCTGCTCCTTCTCGCCCTGCTCCAAGGTAGACTGCCCCAACCATGTCCTGCCTTGGGGTAGTGAGCTGGGTTTGGGCTGCTGAAAGTAACTGGCAGTCCCAAAAAAATGGCTGGGGAGCACTAGGGGGCTTTTGCAGCCGTGACTTCCACAGAGGTAAAACATTTCATGGGCTGATGTGCCTCTGATGAGTCTCTTGGGCAGGATGTGTCCTTCCCAGGGAAAGGAGATGATCTCCATCCACCCCTTGTGGAGATGGAGACATCCTCTGTCAGTGTCTGCTGATGTGGGTGATGGCACATGGGAGAGGGTGTCCTTGAAATGCAGGAGGTCCTTTTGCCTGAGGAGCCCTGGCAGATCCTTGCAGCATGGCTGTGACATCGTGGAGGTGGCTGATGTCACACAGCCCATCCAGGACGGGGTTGGGACGACTGGGGTGAAGAGCCTTGTGTGCCACGTGTGGCAGCTGCTGTGGAGATGCAGTGTTTGCTGGGGGTGGCTGTCCCTCCAGCTGAACCAGAGTCTCTGTGTGCTTGTACAACACAGGGATGGGAGCCAGGGGAGAGGATTTCCGCTTCTGTGGTGACCGAAACCAGACCCAGAGCAGCTTTGTCATCTACGAGCATGGCCCTGCCACCATCTCCATCGAGAACACGGCCCAGGCACTGATAATAAAAAGGCCCTTTTTGCCAAACAGGAGAAACTCTTACTACAAGTACAGTTTGCCCCCCACCTTGGGCAGGTACCGCTTCTGTGTTTACTGGTTCAAGGCCAACAGGACCCTGAAGTTGGCATATGGGAAGCAGAGCATCCTCCTGGGGGCAGACCCATCCAGCAGCATCACCAGGGGACTGGAGAGTCAGAAGACTGAAAGAACCAGTGTGTTAATCTTCAATGTGTCCTATATCTCAAAGGATGGGAAGAACACCTCCCTTAATGCTGCAGCCGAATACTTCTTCCCTGGTAAAGGCAACTCAGTGTTATTTTAAGGAAATAAAGGGTTTGTTTCATCCCCAGCCCATTCTGTAGCCATCAGCAGAGCACTGGTGGTGTCCCAGTTAATGGTGATGTGAAGACAGCTGAAGGGTGATGGAAGAGGGTATAAGTTTGCTTGAAGCAGCTGAAAGAGAGGCCTGGTACTTGGGATCCCTGAAAATGAAGGTGGAGACTTTAGAAAGGGTTTTTCTCTCTAAAATCCTGGGAAATTGTGGGGTTCGTAGTGGCTTCTCAGAGGGAGGTCTCTGCTGGCTTGAGCTGGCTTGAGGCTCTCTGCATTCTGCTCCCCCCAGGGCTGTGCCCAATTGGTCTGGGGCATGAGGAGGCCAATTCTGCCCATGCATTTCATGGCATTTTCTTTCCATCAGCCTCCCCAGAGAACATGCCCGTCTGGGAACAAGACGTGGACGACCAGCTCAGTGCCCTGGACAGCCTCATTGCCCAGCCCCTGGCAGCAGCCACAGGAGCCACGGAGCAGCAGAGGCTCCGGCGGTGAGTTCCTGTCTCACACCATTCCCACTGCTGCCAGTGTGTGGCCGGTGCATCCCACTCACTGTGCCCCTTCCCTGACAGCAAACTTGGGGAGCTGGAGAAGACACTGGCCAAGGTGGAGCTTGAAGGGCAGAATCAGACCTTTGGGAAGGCCACTGTGCAAGCGACTGTCCTGAGGGTCCAGGCCACTCTGGCTCCTCAGCACCTGGCCTTTGCTTCCCAGAGAGAGGTAGGTCCTGGGAAGTCTGGCCTAGTGCTCTTGGCCCATTGTTCACTTCCCAACCTCTCTCCTGATGAATCTTGCCTTGCAGGTGGCTGGAGAGGTCCATGGGTTCGTGGTGGACCTGCCAAGTAGCCTGTTCATGATGGTGAAGGAGAAGGAGGAGGTGGTGGAGCACAGGGTGCTCCTCATGGACATCAACAGCCAAACCATGTTCCAGGTAATGCCCATGTTCATGGCGTGGTGGGGTGTCCTGGCATGCTGGGGGCTCTGGCAGTACAGTGCAGCAGGGGTGGCACCCAGGGCAAGGTGCTGGTGCTCACTTGAGAAGGTTCTTCAAAGATGAGCTTCAAAGAGAAGTTTGATGGGGAAAAAGTCCTGGGACCTCCTTCCTGGGGACTCTCATCTGCGTCACACCCAGCAGCTCTCCTATCCCACACTGCCACTGCCTCCTCTTTTTCTCCAACAGGATGAAAACAGCAGCCATGTCCTGGGTGACAAAGTAGTCAGCATCTCCCTGGTGGACACGGTGGTAGCCAACCTCTCCGACCCAGTGGTCCTCACTTTCTTCCACGACCAGCTGCCGGTAGGTGGGGACACAGCCTCATCAAACCTGTTCCCGCCAGGAATGGAGGGGCAAGGAGGGCTCAGGCCCTGCCATCTTAGAGAGTGGTCACAATCCAGCAGGTCCATGCCCTTGGCCTGCCTGTGCAGGATCTGCTGGGTCTTCTGAGTCTGCATCCTAATCACAGCTTCACTCTGTGCACTGGTGGTGGCACTGCCTGCACCTGTCCAAGAGATGCTGTGTGACAGATGTGTCACCCCCAGCACAGTCTCCAGGGCTGAGAAGCACTCTGAGTTAACAGTCCTTTGGCTCATTCATGGCCCTGTCAAGTGCCTGCTTAAAGCTAAACCCCTTGTTTGGAAAAGGGGGCCTGGAAGGAGGTATGTGCTCCATCAGCTGCCAAGAGTGGTCTCTGCCTGCAGCCTGCTCCCATCATAGGGGTTGATTTGTTTCCAGAGATCATCTTACCTCCTGCCCCATGTTCTCCCCCATCAAATGGGGTGGGTGGGCAACAAACCCACAGCTGCATCCTGACAAGTGTCTGTGGTTTTGTCATTGCAGAGGAACGTAACACCACTGTGTGTCTTCTGGCAGGAGGACATCACTGGTGAGTGCCCTTGCCCTAGGGTGTGAAGCCAGGCACTGCCTTTGCTCCTTTTGCAGGGTACCATAGCCCCACTGGCAGAGGTGAAAGTTGCTCTGCACCTCCCTTCCTCACTCCACCTCCACACACCATTCCCACAGGGCTGATGTCAGGTTTTCCCCTCCATAGCTGACCTAAGAGCTTTCCCCTTCCCTAGGGATGGGCTCTGGTCCTGAGCAGGCTATCTGAGTATGTGTGCTTGGCCTGGGACAAACTGGGACCCCCCACTCTTATCCTCCCTCTTTCCTTGCCCTGAAGCTCCGTGATCCCAAGGCAGATGTTCCTGCTGCTCCCCAGACACTCTCCCTTTCTCTTGCACAGCCAGTTCTGGGAGCTGGGACAGCTATGGTTGTACAACAGTGACAGGGGGCAGCCAGACACAGTGCAGGTGCAACCACCTCACCTACTTTGCTGTACTCATGGTGAGTAGCACTTCCCCGCAGCTCTCTCCATTGTTCCCACAGGATGTTCTTCCTCATCATCTCTTGTTCCTCCTCAGGTATCCTCCCCAGAGATCACCTATGTACACAGGAATTACCTGAGTATCATAACCTACGTCGGCTGCCTGATCTCAGCTTTGGCATCCCTTTGCACCATCTTCTTCCTCTACTTCAGGTGCAGTGTGATGGTTCACCTCACACTCTCTGTCTGTGTCCTGTGCCTTGCCATGAACCCCTGGGTGGGCACAAGCTCTCCAAGTGCAGTTGATGGCCAGGCTAGAAGCATGATGAAGGAGCTGTGCTCGAAGAAAGCAAAGTTCTTTTCAGAAATAACCCCCTTGGCCAGATCTCCTGCAGAGAAAACACCGGCTCTTTCCAATTATTTTGGAAACTCTGGTTGTTAGGGATCTGGCAAGCAGAAGCCTCCAAAGATCTTTTCAAGGACCCAGTGGAGAACATGAGTCTCATGTCTTCTCCTGAATCGTCACTGATCCTATGTGGGTGATTCAGATTTTAAATCAGAATCACAGACAGGTTTGGTTGGACAGGACTATAAAGACCATCTTATTCCAATCCCCTGCCATGGGCAGGGATACCTTCCAGTAGCTCAGAGCTCCATCCAACATGGCCTTGAACACTTCCAGAGATGGGGCAGCCACAACTTCTCTGGGCAACCTTTGCCAGGGCCTCACCACCCTTACAGAGAAGAATTTCTTCCCAGTATCTAATTTAAACCTGCCCTCTGCCAGCTTGAAGCCATTCCCTCTTGTCCTGTCACTCCATGCCCTTGTCCAATGTCCATCTCCAGCTCTCTTGGAGCCCCTTCAGGCACTGGAAGAGGCTCTAGGTCTTGCTCTAGGTCTAGGCTCTTCTTAAGGCTGAAAAGCCCCAACTCTCTCAGCCTGACTCTGTAGAAGAGGTGCTCCAGCCCTTTGAGCCTCTTCAATGCAGGACCAGCAAGGGCCTGGGTTTGCACATGGGGTGGGTGGTCCCACCTGTGGGGTTGGGAACTTGGCCTCTGGCACCACCAGTCTCCTTGCTCTTCTGCTGGGGTGAGTTGCCCCACGCAAGGCTGTGGGGTGTTCTGGGGCATCAAGGGTGCTGTCCAGGCATGGTGGTGAGGTCTGCTCCCTTCAATTCTCCAGAAGCAAACAGCGAGACCAGATCACGAGCATGCACATCCACATGAACCTGCTGGGCGCCATCTTCCTCCTGGATATCACCTTCCTCCTCTCCGAGCACTTGGCTTCCAGCAGCAGCGAGGCAGTTTGCAGAGCTGGGGGGCTGTTTCTGCACTTCTCCCTTCTGAGCTGCCTCACCTGGATGGGCATCGAGGGCTACAACCTCTACCGGCTTGTGATCGAAGTCTTCAACGCCTACCATGACCACCTCCTCCTCAAGCTCTGCCTGGTGGGCTGGGGTGAGCAGGGGGGAGGCAGAGATGCCCCGAGGACACAGGGTAGAGGGGCACTTGGGTAGGTCTTTCCCACTGTATGTGATGCCTGGAAGGGGATGCAGACATAGCTGTGGGGGAGGAAATGTCTGTTGAGAGACTTGGTGGAGAAGGAGAATTGAGGAGTGAGAGCAAAGCTGGTGCTAGAGCAGGAGTGGGTCACCCTGGGGGTCATCCAGCAAGGGAGATGTATGAGAGCCACCACTTGGGATCTTTAATAGTAGTGGGATGCTCTCTTTCTGAAAGAAACATCCAGGGCAGCCCTGAGAGATGTACATCTGCACATCTCTGCCATGCTTTCAGCAGGAGACTGTAGTAGGAAAATCTCATGATCTTTCATGGGCTAAAGTTCCATGTCCCTGTGAGACCCCCAGCTGGGGTTGGCACAGCACAGCCCACTCCCAGGCTGGGGCTTATGCCAGGAGTCCTTGTCATGTGCTCCATTCTCAGTTCCCCCTTCAGAGAGAGAGATTGGTTTGTGCTCTGTACGGGGAGAAAAGGGCAGCAAATCCTCCCAGAAGGTCCAAAGGCAGGGACTAGGGCAGCCACTTAACTGTGCTCTTGCCACCCAGGATTCCCCTTCTTCTGCGTTATGCTGATATTCCTGGTTAGCTGGACCAACTACGGCCCCCTCTCCATTCCCATCTATGAATCCATTGATGGCAAATCCACCAACGCAACCATGTAAGTCCTGGGAAATGGGTTGTGTGGTCTCTGGTCTTAGGTAACTTTCTGGCTGAACTTTCACCATGTCCTATAGGCTTTGCTTGGCCACCTCGTGGCTTTTCTGGGGCTCTTTGCTGGGGTGTGGTGGGAGATCTCCCCTCCCTGGGCACTGGGTTGGCACCACACCTTCATGCTCCCCCCAGCCCCTCCCAACTCATGTCCAGTGTAACCCTCTGCCCTTTCTCCTCCCTCCAGATGCTGGATCACCAGCCCCCTGATCCATAACGTGGTGAACCTGGGCTTCTTCAGCCTGGTGTTCCTCTTTAACTCAGTCATGCTGGGGGCCATGGTCCGGGAGATCCTCCGGCAGAACAAGAAAGGGCACAAGCTCAAGCATGTCCTGGCCCTCTTTGGGCTGAGCATCCTGCTGGGCATCCCCTGGGCACTGATCTTCTTCTCCTTCACCTCCGGCGTCTTCTGCCTTGTCTCCCTCTACATCTTCACCATCATCAACTCCCTCCAAGGTGAGCCTGGGATGTTGGGCTCCTCCAAAGGGCACTGGGGCCTTCATGGGGTGTTGGTGGGGTGGTGATGGGGTGTGAGAGGAGCCCTAGCAGGCTGGCTGGCTAACTTTCAGCTGCTCTTGGTTCCCTGAAGGGGTTTGCTCAGCCTTCCTCTCTCGTCTCCCAGGTTTCCTCATCTTCCTCTGGTACTGGACCATGGTGCTGCAGGCGAGAAAGTCCCCCGACTTGCAGAGCAGCTCTGACAGTGTCAAGCTGCAGCCCAACAGCAGCCACGTTGGCTGAGCCCCACGGCTGTGCCGTGCTGGGGCTCCCTGTGCCACGGACGGCCACAGAAAGGACCGATGCCATCTGCTTTGCTACTGCACCTGCCCTGTAGGGCTGTGAGGAGCCCAGGGACCTGCAGCGGGACCAGCCACCCCTTGCCTCTGCCAACCCCCTCCCCAGTTTTCCCTCCCACTGCATCCTGACAGGCTTGGCATCTTTGGGGCAGAGGGGAGGGAGGGATACTTGCCTGGGCAATGGAGGCTTCAAGAAGTGGAAGGGGCAGGGTCCCCAGTGCCTCAGACATCCCCTCCCATGCCCTGAGAGCAGGGATGATGGGTGGGAAAGGCCCCATCCTCAGCCCTTGCTGGTGGTCACCATGAGGGTCCTTCCTCAGAGAAGACAGAATGACTCTGCCCCCACCACACCTTCTGGCAGCTGAAATAACCTATTTTTTTTATTTTGTTGAATGTCTATTTTTGGATGGTGCAGGAGTTTAGAGAGCGTGCCTACGCACCTGACTTGTGCCCATTAAAGTTGTTCCTCTCGGAGTGTGGCTAACTGGGGTCTCTGCTGGGTGCATTGGTGAGCTCTCCAATGGGATCTGTCCCTCAGCTGGGGTTATCCCATTCCTGAGGCAGGACCTGGTGCTTCACCCTGTAGGATCCTGCTGAGCTGGGACAGGTAATGATGCTCCCAGCAGAGCACTGGCTGCCTGGTGCCGTAGGGGTTGGGGTGGTGGAGGGAGATGCCAATGGCTTGGGAAGTATCCAGGGACCATCACTATGCAGTGGAAAGGGAGGCTGATGGAGGACAGGGGTCCAAAGAGGGAGACTTCCCAGGATGGGAATTGCCTCCCTCAGTGGCTGTGGGGCCAGGCAGAACCTGGCTGTCCTGGCTGTGCCTCTTGTGCAGCACCACATCTCCCATCCTACCATTTCCCCTTCCAGATGATGCTCTGGCTGTGGCTCATCCCTCTCCTCTCAGCTTCCAGCATCCAGCTGAGGCAGGAACACCTTCCCAGGAAGGGGATGTTTCATCCTGGCAGCTTGTGGTGATGCCCAGTTTAGGAGGGGGATGTTCCAGCATGCCTCTTTGCTGGTGCAGGCCATCAACCCCTTGGCAGGACTGGGGGGAGAAAGGGAAAGCAAAACGCCCTGAGTCTGTCAGGGGAGGGAGCCAAGGGGAAAACACAGCTCTGACGGTTGTTGCTGTTGCTGTGAGGGCAGGAGGCCACTTGCCAGCGCACAGGAAGGCGTGAGGGGTTCGCAGAAGGGAAATGAGGACACGGCCGTTGCCTCGGGAGTGGCCACAAGCCCCGGGGGAGCCTGGGGAGGAGCAGAGCTGTTGGAATGAGGGGAGCAGAGCGTGGTGGGATGGCTAGGGGTGCACAGGAGACCTCACAAAGCGTCATGAACCTGTTCCTGGTCACTGTGCTGCTGTTCCTGATGCTGCCTGGTGAGTGATGGGTGAGGGGGATACAGGCATCTTCGTTAGGGGGGTGCCATGGGCTTGGGTGGAAGGTTTTCCCACAGGAAACTGTTCATCCAAAGACCACAGTGGTGTTTCACCCCAAATGTGGACAGGCCAGAAGGGAGCATCTCTGCTGAGATGTGCAGAAGTGGCAGAGGCAAGTGGAGTTGAGGGGTTTGCTTCTGGGAGCTTTCTGAAAACCTGGGACCAGCAGCCTGGAGTCTCTGCTGTGAGGTCCCCCGTGGGGCTGGACACACTGGCTTTGCCCTAACCAGCCCTGGTGGCTGTCCAGGAGTTTTTGAAGCCTGTGTAACTGCAGACCTGCTCCTTTCAAACCTGGTAGCTGCCAGATTCTCCTGCCTGCCCTTCCCCTGTGGGCAGAGGGAAGATTGACCCTAGATTTTGGGTTTTCCCCTCCATTTCTGTTCTTCCAGACATTTCCAGGGGAAGGGAGAGTTGTTCTGGTGAGTGGTTTCCCCCATCCCTACCCTTGGCCCTGGTGCCCACCCGGTGCCGTGGTGCCCCACAGACTCTCTGCTCCCGTCCTCCCCAGCCCTGGGTCGGGGTGACGGGACCAACTCGTGCTGCAACGTGACAGTGGAGCAGGAGAAACCAAACACGAGGATCCCCCGCTGGCCCTGGAACTGCTCAGAGCTGCAGAGCTCTGACAGCCCTGCTTGTGCCTGCCTGCGGGAACGATGGCTCAGGTAGCAGCAGGGGTGGTCATGGCAGGGTCTGTGGGCTCAGCCTCCCGTGTCCCCCAGTCCCACAGCCCACGTGTCTTGCAGGCTGCTGCAGTCGGGGGCACCGGGGCTGCACAGTCGGCTGGTTGGGCTCAAGACCCTGCTCCTGAATGTCAGCAGGGCTGCTGCCCGTGATGTTCTCATCAAGTTTTCCCCCACGGAGGTGAGATGTGCCCTTCCCTCTCCCTTGCTTGGAAGGTCCCGTGGCTTCCAAGCATCCCTCGGCCCCAGCGTTGGGTGTGGTGTGCCCTGCTGTGCTCTTCCTCCACCCTATTCCGGGATTGCATCACGGACCCACGTCAAATTTAACATCCCCTGGCAAGGAGTCACGTGAAATGATACTTGAGAGGAAAGAGGGCTCCCTGAGAGCCATCCCAGGAGACAGGGGTGGTCAGGGGGAGAGCAAGGTAGAAAAGGAGGAGGAATGAATATGACCTGGTGCCTCCTGCCCACCCACAGGTTCTCCCAGCTCTGGGTGTCCCGGGGGACCTTGTGTGAATGATTATGGGTTGAGGATCTCCTGGGTCCCACTCCCAGTTCTGCCTCCCCAGATGCTGGAGATGAGGTTCTCCCCTTCTGCTCTTGGGGGTCCTGCTGATGTTGCTGAGCAAACACACCTAGGCAGGGCTGAATTTTTACCTGGAGCAAGGCTGGTGGCTCCCAAGCAGAGAAGTGACCTGCCAGCAACAAGCTCTCACAGTTCTTCTCTGACACAGGGCCCCAGCATGCTGAACACCACAGAGGAGGGGAAGGCAGGCAAAATCCGTCTCCCCAGGGAGATATTCCAGTCCCTGAGTAGCCAGATAGTGCGTGTGGTGGTGACAGTCCTCAATATCCAGCAGCTTGACATGTTCAAGGTATGAGCTGGCGTTGCTGGCATCCTTCATGCTGCCACCAGCACTTGCTACCTTCCACCTCAGCCCAGGCAGCATTGCCCCCATGCAGGAAGTCAACCAGACAGGCCAGGTCCTGGACAACACCGTGGTGAGCATCACAGTGGGAGACACCAGCATCTCTGGGCTGCAGGACCCTGTGCAACTCACCTTCACCCACAGGCTGCCCCGTGTGAGTCAGCCCTGCCCGCCCTCCACCTCCCCTCCAGTGCCCCTCACCCTGGCACCAGCTGATGCTGCTCTCCCCACTTGCAGGGCGTCACCCCACAATGTGTGTTCTGGGATCCCAGCAAAGGTATGGTCCTCAACAGGGCTGGGTGTGGGGCTGGGCACAGGTGCTGTGCCCATGCTCGTGGCTGTCACCTCGTGCCTGTTGCAGGGCAGACAGGAGGCTGGAGCAGCAGTGGGTGTATCACACAGCCTGGGGACAAGGAGACAGTCTGCTCCTGCGACCATCTCACCCTCTTCACCCTCCTCCTGGTGATGATCCCACTCCCCACAGCTCCTACTCGTGCTCTGGCTTTGCTGCCTGCCCACTTTGGTGGCCCCTCGGGTGTCATGAATAGCCACACAGGGATAGTTATAGCCGTTTCCAGGCAAGCCCAGGTCCCAAATCCAAGCCCAGCCCCAGCTCAGCAGGGCAGCAGCAGGTTAGCAGAGCGGGACAGCCTGGAAAAGGCCCCTGCCTAATGCAGGCTCTGGAGCAATGAGGCTTGGGGTCCCATCTACCAGTGGAGGCTCCCAGGAAGGGGTCATGGTGGTCCACTTCACCACTCCTCACCCCACCTCAGGAAGCATCTCCTCTGACCCATCATTGCCTTGCTCCCCCCAAAGACCTGCTGGGGGCTTGTATGTGGTCTCAGCAGCAGCCCAACAGGATGGTCAGCCCACGGGTCTGATAGCTGCAGTCTGGCTCTCTAGGCTGATCTGAGGCCTGTCTAACCCAACATGTGCATGTTTGGCAGAACCCAGCTCTGGACACCTCCACAGCACGATCCTTGATTGCTGTTGCCACTGCTGGCTGTGGGGTAGCCATGGTTTTTTCCATCTTCACCATCACCTTCTGTGTCTTCATAAGGTAAGATGTGCCAGCAGCTCCATGGGAACTCATCAGGCTGGGAGAGATACAGGGCAATTCCAGTGCCTCTGGAGGAACCTGCTGTGGTGCAGCACGAGGCCCTGCTCAGCTGTGACCCCTGCCTTTCCTCTGGGGGCACTCAGGTGCAGGTTCAGGTTTGAGGAGACCCTCCGCATCAACTTGGGGCTGCACGTGAACCTCGTGGCCAGCCTGTTCCTCCTCAACCTGGCCTTCCTGCTCAACAGCAGGCTCTCTGGTAGAACCCAGCCAGGGACCTGCAAGGTCCTGGGGGGGCTCACCCACTACTCCCTGCTCTGCTGCTTCACCTGGATGGCACTGGAGGGCTGTCAGCTCTACCTGCTCTTCGTCAAGGTCCTCGGCATCTACATCCACCACTACCTGGTGAAGATGTGCCTGCTTGGCTGGGGTGAGCATCACCAGCCCGGGTGAGTCAGGGGGAGAGGTGGGCAGTGGGAGGTTTAGATTGGATGTTAAGTAAAATTTCTTCACTGAAGGAGTGGTCAGGTACTGGAACAGACTCCCCTGAGCAATGGTGGAGTCACTATCCCTGGAAGTGTTCAAAAATGTATGGATGTGGCACCTGGGGATGTGGTTTAGTGGTGAACATGGCAGTGCTGTATTAATGGTTGAACTGAATGGTCTTTTCCAACTTAAACAATTGTGATTTTATGTGTCTCCCTTCTTCCAGGATTCCCTGTTCTCGTGGTGGGAGTGGCAGGAGTTATTGGCAGCTATGGAGAGTACACTATCCAGACCACAGACCACCAGGTCATAGCCCACCTGTGCGTGCACCGCTGCCCACAGGACTTGGGTGGCCCTTTGGCATGGGGAGTGGTAGCCCAATCCTGCTGGGAGCACAGCAGTCAGGGATTGCACCCATCCAGCTTGGCTTCGTGCCACGGTTCTGCTTCCTTAATTGTGATTACAACACATCAGCCACCCCTCCCTCCACCTCTCATGCTGAGCTTCCTCTGTCGTGCCTGCAGCCCTCCAGGTCATGGAGGGACGTCCAGGGTCCACCTGGAGCTTCCCCAGGCTCCCTCTCAGCTGAGCAACACAAGGGCAGTGGATATGCATCACTGTCCCCTTGCCTCACCCCGGCCTTGGAAAATCCCCTCAGCACAAGGGTGTCCCTGCATCCCCAAAATGTTTCCCTGGGGAGACTCCCGTGGGTGCTCCCATGGGTGTGCTGGGCCTTGCGGGGCTGCTGGAGGCACTGGGGTTGTCTCTTTTCAGGTGCTGGATCACCTCCAAACATCTCCTGCTCCACTATATCACCAACTGTGGCTACTTCAGCCTCATCTTCCTCTTCAACATGGCTGTCTTTGGGGTAGTGACCCACAAGAGCTGCAGCTTGCAGGGCACGGGGGCAGTGAAGGGAGACCGCAAGCCCTGGAAGGTGGCCCTGGTGGCAGCGGGGCTCTTCTGCCTGCTGGGAGCCACCTGGGCCCTGGCATTCCTCACCTATGGCATCTCCTCTGTGCCTGTGCTCTACCTCTTCACCATCCTCAACTCTCTCCAAGGTCAGCACTGCCTCTGAGCTGGGTTCCCTGGGCTTGGGTGGGGAAGATGGAGGTGGCTGTGGGTTGACCAGGGGTGTCAAGGCACCAGCACCTTCCCAGCACTGACTGGCAGGGCATGTCAAGCAGCAGGTCCCAGTCACCAGCGTGGAGCTGGGCATGGCTCCCGACCACATCCACTTCACTGGGTATGGTTTTCCTCCAAGGATGTCATTCCTTAACAGAGAACTGGGGACATTATCCACCCAGGGTGTGTCACAGCCAAATGGCTCACTTGAAGTATGGTGGGGCAGGAGTGAGCTTGGGGAATCCCTTGGAAGCAGCAGGGAAGTGCTGTCAGCACCCTGGCAAGATGCTGCCCACTATCTCCTGCTTCTGCTGAGTGTTTATCTTCCTTTCCCTGCAGGAATCTTCATATTCATCTGGCTGGTCGTCCTCTACTACCCAAAGACAAAGGAGACTACTGGCTCCCTCTCCTATGCCATCAGACACGACAAAAACACCACAGTCTCCCAGGACTAGCTCCTGCTTGAACCTCTTTACTGCTTGTGTGTGCATCTGCTGAGAGCAATCTTTGGTCCTGGCAGATGCAGCTTCCCCACGGAGGGAGGGATCAGTTTGCCCTTCAGTTTGCCCTTGGCATGATCCACCTCAGCAGGGCTTTTTTTTTGGCTCTTAGATTCCTGGTGGCCTGCCCTGGGCAAGGAGCTCCAGAGATGACCCTTCTACCAAAGTCCTTCCAGACTGCAGTTCCATGGTCTTGAGGTGCCCCTGGTCTCATTCCCAAGGGCTAATGAGGGGATGAGGAGAGAGCCCATGAACTGCCTGCCTTCAGCCGTGCTGGAGCCATCCCCATCTTCACCAGAGATGGCCTTTGGTGCTGAACCAGCCCAGCAATGGGTTTCCTGCTGTTGGAGGGAGAGGATTGACTCACTCCAGCCCAGATGCAGGAGGTTCATGTCTGAGAACCAGCAAAAATAGACAAATCCCATGAGTTTCTTTACTATACATCTCCTTGTTCTCTGGCAGGGATCTGCTGGATGTCCTTCCTGCAAAACACCCTCTGGGGCCAGCAATGATTCCTGCACAGATGGAAGTGCACACATAGCTGCCTCCCAGGGCAACTGCTCATCTTCTCCTGATCTGTGTTGTAGTATTAAATCCCTCCCACCTGTCTGAGAACTGTGGATGGAGTCTTTGATGCCTACAATATTAGTTGGTATTTGCTTTATATTAGGGATGTGTCAGTGGGCAGAAATCTTGCTGGTGATTTGTCATGAATGGAAAGAGAAATGTCACGAAGGGAGAAATCAGCATGGATAGATGTACACACACAGACCAGCCCTTTATCCACTAATGCTCCATCTGTGTCACACAGAACCACACATAGACCATCTTTGGTGGGCAAGTATTTAGTGTGGGAATATCTCCATCTCCCCACGTGGCAGGGTGACTGTTGGGGAAGAGGAAAGCAGGAGGAAGGGCCCTCCCATCCCTGGGTACATGCTTTGAGTTAGAAAGTGTGGGCCTGGAGGGGATGAGAAGGTCCTGGGGATTCTACAGTGGACAGAAACACTCTGAGGGGCCTCAACCTTCAAGCACTGTTTCCATCCAACCATCACCTCCTTCCCCAAAAAGACCCAGACACAGGCAAGAGCCTTTCTGCTACTGTCACGTTTATTTGGAAACATTTCCTAAACTATTCACCATCCCACAGTGCTGGCTGCAGCAGCCACGGTGAGCAAAGCAAGAACACACAGCAGGACAAGGGCCCCAGGGAGCCATGGGCTGGGTCCTGCCAAAGAGGAGATGTTGGTTATGTATCTGGGTCCCCAGCTCTGAGCCCCAGTGCAACATCTCTTGGCTAGGGGTGGATTCAGAGGGGGTCACCTCCTGTGAAGGGCAGGAGCCACTGGAGCTGGGGGTACTTTGGGATCCTGAGGGCATTAACAGGACCTGGTAACTCAGGGTGGCCACCACCCACCCCTGCTGCTCAGGGGCTCTGTCTAGCTCAGCATTCATGCCTGGTCTGAGCTATGCTGCAGGTGGGTTTTCCCTCAGCCTTAGTCCTGGATTGCTGCTTGGATCTCCTGAATTGACCTCAGTGCTCAGGAGGAACCTGCCTTGCTGGGTTGATGAGAGATCCAGTGTGAAAACACAGCCTTCCCTGCCTGGGGTGCTGCCCTGAGAGCTTTCTGGCTTTGGGTCCCTTCCTGCTCAGCCCAACCTGTGCTCAGCACGGTGCCACTCACAGAGCTCTGGCTTTGGAACATGCTGTGTGTGGCCAAGACACCTGAAAGACTCCATGCTTCTGGGCAGGGATTTTAGCAGCCCTTTTTAATGACCTGACATTGCCTAGACAGTTGCAAGGGTCTGTGAGCTGCTCCTGTTCTCCCCAGAAGGACATACGTACCTGCCAGGTCCTGTTGGTCAGTGCTGGAATGGTGGGTCTCTGCTCCCAAGGAAGGAGCAGCCAGCAGGTGGATGGGCCCATAGGAGACAATTTTATTGTAGTCATCCACCAGTGCCCGCTTGGTCCTCCAGTGCCTGGGGCATTGCTGCCAACAAAGACAAAGGAAGGGTGATGGGACCAGAGGACAGGAAAAAAGACCTGCTCCAAGGGCAAGAACCATCCTGGACATCTCCTGCTTGCAGAAGCACTGTTTGGGCTGCAGCCTGGAAGTGGTGCAAGCCACTGAGAGAGAGCTCACCTTGGCACAGGGCTCCAAAGTGTTGGGGAGACAGAGCCGGACACGGCAGTGCAGGAACACCTCGGGGTAACCAGCAAACTGAAACATCTGGAAGCTGAACTTGGCAGCAGTGCTCTCTCCAATGGCATTCAGGTAGGTCACTGTCTCATCATGGGGACACCTGAGACATGATGGCTGGGTCAATGGGTGGCAAACAAAGGGGAACGTCCCACAAAGACCAGGTGCAGGTTCCAGGCTTTGCTGAACAGGCCTATTTCTATCTCAGTGCTGGTGGGCATACCTTTCCTTGGCACTCTGTGTTATGTCCAGCTCAGGGAGGAGCTGCTGCCAACACATGGACTGGCTTTTGTCTTGCTCTTTGAGGCCACAGCTGTTCTTCAGGGGTGGAGTAAACCTGGCTGTGGCTCCTACTTCCCAGATAGACGTGTTATTTGCCTTAGCTTGGCTGCAGCCACCTCTAAGGCAAGTTTTGCACAGAGACCTTTGCACATCCCAGCAGTGTCTCCTCTCTCTGCTCCTTGCCCTTTGCTTCCCTAGCTGGCCAGGAGTGATATCAGCAGAGCAGGGTCAAGAGAGAGGGCTCAGCCCAAAATGTTTAGGGGGCTCATCTGTGAGTCTGTTCTGCCTGTTCTGATGGTGTCCACCTATGTTCTACCTATGAGCAACGCTGGTGTCATTGCTCATTGCTCCTGTCCTTAGCACTCAGCAAAGAGACGTGACTGTGCTCGTGGTGCAGGGACACCAGGTGTGCTGAGGGGACACCACTCACCCCTGCTCAATGAGCTTGTGCTGCACATTCTGGAAGGGATCTGTGCTCGGCGTGGCCCAGCAGTCCAAAATGCTCAGCAGGAAGTACTTGAGCTGGTGCTGCCCTTCTATCTTCAGCAGGACATAGACTGTGTCTGTGATGGGGACAGCCACAGCTGGCAGGTGGTAAGGCTGGAGGTAGGAGGGTGACTTGTACAGTCTCATGCTGACATTGAAGTGTCCTTCTCTGACCACGAACTGCACCAGCCTGAGAGCAGTGAAGAACACAAGAGAGGAGAGGATGAGAGCCCACAGACAGAATGAGAAGGCAGGAAGGATGTAGCACAAGTCAGGCCACTGATGCAGGTGGCCTGACTCTGGATGTGCCTCTGCTCCTGTGTGGAGCCTTGTGAGAGCCAGGCCCTGAGCTGCCTTCTGTGCCATGTGCAGACAGAAACAAAGAGCTCCAGGTGCTCCCACTGACCCATTGGCCAGTGAGGGCTACAAGAAAGGCAAACCTAAACTGCACCTCCACAGGAACCTGTGGGGGCCCTCTTCCAGTTACCACCCTTTATTTTTTGGATAGTTGGTTTCAAGCAGCGAGCACAGTAGAAAGGCAGACTGTGTGTGCCCCTCTTTGGCTCTGTCCCAGGCCCAAACCTTGTGTTGAAAAAACACAGTGAGAAGGAAAAGAGAAGCCAGGATGCCAGACCAGAATGTTCTGGCATTACTCTCAGAGCTCTCTAGGGGCTTCCCAAGGCATTTGCAGATCATTGAAGGAATCTACTTTTTTTGTGAGCTCAGAGACACCATGTCAGCAATAAGGTGAAAGGGGACCATTCACCTGTCAACAGCAGTGAGAGCGAAGGGCAGCCTCACCACCTGCTCATAGGCGTAGATGCAGGAGAAATGCACCTCTAGCTGAAAACTCCGGGAGATCATGGCCCCGGGGGCTTCCTGCTCTGACTCAATGACGTTGGAGTACGAGACATGGGAGTCGTTTTTCTGGAATGACACAGAAATCAAATCTCCAGTCCATGACTAAACCCATACACAGAGCTCCAAGCTCCAGTTCAGAAGATGCAACTCAGCCATTGCCAGAGCAGGCAGGAGTCGCCATAGTGAGCATGGTGAGGGCTCTTCTGTGCAATGCAGAGCTGGAGCACCAGTTCCTCTGCACCCCTCCTGATCCACGAAGCAAGTGAGGGACCAAGGGGCCAGGGCTGCAGAGCTCAGATGTGGCCAGAAAGCTGAGGGCTGTTATCAACTAATGAAGCTCATACTGAGACTTCCATGCTCTGCTAAATCAGACAAAATGAGCTGCTAGCAGTGGTTTGGCAGAGGCAGAAAAGCTTTCTGACATCCCCAGGAAAGCCTTTCAAGGGAAATGAGAACTTTACAACACCCGGATATAGAAGGAAAAGCCTCTGGGTCTTCCCTTTGCTGTCCCCACTCAGCACGTCTGCTCCTCTCAGATTTGGAGCTATGCAGAGAGGCTCTGTTGGATCCTCACCTGGATTATGGATCCACAAGCAGTGTGGTTTTCACCAGTGAGAGTGGCTGCAAAAAACAGCTCACCCTCTTCTTCCTTTTCTGAGACCTTGCAAGCCTGGTTCTTCAAGTGGACAAGCTCCTGCGGGATTTTCAAGAGTTCAAATACCTCCTTCCTCACCATCATCTTCATATGCTCTTCCTCACAGGCCAACTTCAGTACCACATCTGGGGGAAAAAGCCATCTGCAATAGCAATAAGGAAGAGGCCTGAAGGAGGCCTAGATCAGCTGTGGGATGGCACATTCCCACTGAGCTCAGCAGACCCTCATCCCAACCTTGCTGGAGGCTGCTGGTAGGGCTCTTCAGAGACACTGGGCAAAAGACAGACCTTTGGAAACATGCAGAAGTTAATGTGGGTCTGGTATTTTCTAAGAGCTGCACAAGTCCGTGGCTCCCAGTACCCTGAACAGACACGGTCCTTAAACTCAAGACATCAAGGCAGAGGTTGTGGGTCTGGCCACTTTTGAGGGCTGTCCACAGAATCCCCACAGTCTGTCAAGGGCACCAGACAGGGCCAGTGATCCTTTCCTTCAGAGGAAGAAGACACAAGCTTTGGCCAGTGTCTGGAAGGGACTTCTCTGTAGCTATGCCAGAATGTGTGTGCTTGTTCTGAGACTGCAAGGCAGCTGTGCCCTGCAACATGCCCTGCTGCCCTGGCACAGCTACCCCATGGCACAGCCAAGGAATTAAGGCTTTGGGGAAGAAAAAAATGCCCTGTGACTGGATCTTGTACCAACATGTAGTAAGAACATGGTTGTAGTGGTGGAGATTGCACCTGAACCAGGAGCTGGGATGTGCTCCTGGAGTGGAGAGCAGTGGTAACACCAGGGTTCTGTGTCCTCCACCCTTCCCTCTGGTGCCCCTGGACAGACTGGGGAGGGCTCCCCAGCATTCCCAGCCCTACCTTGGCAGAACTCCCCAGTGAAGCCTGGTTTGCAGCTGCAAACTGATCTGTTCCCCATCACCTGGCAGTGCCCCTGGTGCTGGCAGGGGTTTGGCAGACAGGCATCTGGGCTCCTCCTGAGACGCAGGGCAACCCGTGGCCTCAGGCCATGTGTGTTCTCCAGCTCACCTGCAGCAAAGGAAAGGCAAGTAAACTGAAATGCAGCAATATCTCTCTGATGAGGGACAGTAGAGTGAACTCATCCCACTGCAGGAAGCCCCACACAGCTTGCAAGGGCTGAGATCCTTGTGTACAGCCAGAGCAGACACGTCTGAGGAAGAACCTGCTGCATCAGCTTGCCTGAGAGACCTGGGAGCCTGAGAGACCTCCCCAGAATGGGTGTAATCTGGATTACAGATTACAAGGAGCCTGGTGGCACATTGCAGCACCCGTGCCCATCTCCATGGGTTATGTACCCTCCATGGCTGGGATGGAGAGCCTGTGGTTTCTGCCTATTTTGCACCCAAGTTCCTGCCTCACTGAGCCCTGCTTTGTTGTTCCTCCTTAGGAACCTTCAGCAGTGCCCTGAATGAGGAACCTGAACACAGATAAGGTGAGGGTTTGACCTCTCCTTTCCATACTACACACCCATGATCCAGCAAGGATAGACCACAGGGAGACTCACCCTTGTTTCCTTCACAACCAGCCAGGCAGAGCACAGAGAGCAGAAGCAAACATCTCATAGTCCTCTCCTGAAAAAACAAGCAGGCTCTGGGTAACTCGAGTTTGTACCATGCTCTCTGGAGGTGTTTGCAGTCATTCTCAAAGAGCATCAGTGCAATAATTTGTGTACTGTATTTCCCCAAAGGGCCAGATCAGCCTTCCCCCCTCAGGGTAACACAAAGGTCAAATACTGTTCTGAATTTGGGTAGCTATTCCAGAAAGATGAGGTGGGAAAAAACAGCCCTTGGACCTGCAGGGATGTGCTGACAGTAATAAAGCCACAAAGTGCCCGTAAAAACAGGCATTTCGAGTAAAACTGCACAGCTGAGGCATCAGTCCAGGCTCCCCAAGGAGGAAAATAGTTTTTTTCTTCCTACTACAGCTCTTTAGAAGAGTTAGGATTTGCAAAAGGATCCTTCCTCACTTTTCCAGTAACCCATATCCATAACAAAGAAACAACAGGATAAAAAAAAGCCCCAAAGCCTTGAACACAACTAAAATTAGTGCCCAAAAGATACAGATTAAGACGATCTCCCCTGTGGGTACAGATAATGGATTTCTTTAGGGAAACTAATGGCACAGTGCTGGATTAGCCCCGGACACCGGATACTCCTTATCAGAGACGATGTGATTCATCCCGGGCTGGTGGCTGGGCAATGCTCTGCCAGTGCCCTGAGAGCAGCGCTCAGCCAACACCAAAAGCACCACTCTGGTCTGGCAGCACACTCACTCCTCCACCAACCCTGAGGGGCTGCGACTGCTGGACTGCCGGGGGAGGAGGGTTTATTCCCTGCTCCAGTCCTGAGAGATCCCACCACCTTGATCTCATCATACTCACCATCTCCAGGCCACGCTCTGCTCCTCCACCCACGGCCGCCCCGAGGATGCTCCGTGCTCCCTGCTTCCCGCCTTATATCCCCTCCCGGCAGCTCATCCCTCCCCCCCACGCAAACACGCTGCCTCTGCGATTGCACAAGAGGCAGTTTAGCATCCTTCGGAGGCCGGGGAGGAAAGGACTCTGTGAAAATCCGTCCTCTGCCACGGATGGCCCTTCCAATGAGCCGAGAGCTCATGGACATTGATGCAATTCACGGCCCTGATCGGATCTCAAATCAGGGGAGTATCTGCAAAATCCCCAAGAATCTAGGGGGTTTTGCATCCTGTGGTACCTGTTTTTGATGCAGCAGTAACAACAGACACCACAGCAGCACACCAGAAGGCCAGAGAACTCCGGATAATGAGTACAGGCACTTTCACACCACAACATATATCTGCTTTAGCTGTTTTTTAAATTGACTTCTGACATGTAAAAGCTGGAGAAAAGTACTGGTGAGAGATAGAGGGATGAGAGCTTGGTCCTACTCCACTGTCTTTCATAGAATACCCTGAGTTGGAAGGGACCCACAAGGATCCAAATCCTGGCACTGCACAGGACCATCCCCAACAACCCCACCATGTGTCTGAGTGTTGCCCAAATGCTTCCTGAACTCTGGCAGGCTTGGTGCCATGACCACTTTCCTGGGGAGCCTGTTCCAGTGCCTGACCACCCTCTGGGTGAAGAACCTATTGGTCCCCTCCGTGCTCCTGCCCTCAACACAGCTTCATGCTGTTTGGGCAACACTAACCATCTGCAAACAGCAGCAATCACTCAGATTGATGCTTCTTCATATATATTGACTGTACTCTTTGCAGCCTGAGAGTTTTAATTGCTACAGTTACCATAACATAGCAGCTGATGTGAACATCCATCCATCCATCCATCCATTCATCCATCCATCCATCCATCCATCCATCCATCCATCCATCCTTTTTCTTAGCCACAACAAAAAAACAGAAAACAAAATTGTTTAGCACCTGACCCTGCTTAGAGCATAATGAACTGCCAATTATAAAGGCAAAAGGAAAAAGAGAAAAAGGAAAAAGAAAAAGAAAGAAGGAAAAAGAAAAAGGAAGCGAAAAATAAAAATAAAAAGGAAAAAGAAGAAAACCAAGAAGAAATAGAAAAAGAAATAACGAAAGAATAGAAAAAGAAAAAAGCGTTCTGCCACCCTCCAGTGCCAGCTTTTGAGTGAGTGCCTCTGTAGAAAAGCAGCAGGATTTCGGCGAGGAGGTTCTTATTTTAAGAGAACCAAACTCGTGAGTTTCGGAGC
>WEIV01027525.1:0-78598 GCA_013390005.1 Calyptomena viridis | reverse complement strand
GGCCGGGTGGTGCGGGGCGCTCCCGGGGCGAGGTCTGTGCCTCCTTCCGCCGTGTGCCCCTCTCGGGGTCAGCCTGACCGCAAGGACGGGGAAACAAGCGGCTCCCCCCGCGCCGCCGGGGTGCGATACCGAACAGCCGCTGCCCTTGGAGGCCGCCGGCTCCGCAGAGCGAAGCCCTCCCTTCAAGGCCCCTGGGCGGCTGCAGGGTCGGGCACGGCCATCGGCCGGTGCCCCGCGGGTTGCTGGAGCTGCTGCCCCGCCGGCAGCACCCCAGGCAGGAGGGAGGACGCAGGGGATGTGCTGTGCCCTACCCGCCGGGCTCTGGCTGCTCTGCCCACTCGGAGTGTCCAGGAACATGAAAGCACTTATTTACCAAGCCCAGTCCAAACTCGCTTTCAGTGCTCACCCTTTACTTATCAGGCTTCTGGCTGCCTCAGCCACGCACTCCGGCCACAATGTGTTTCTGTGTTGCTGTCTAGCTGGGTGCCAGCCCTGAATTCACCCTGGTGTGTGTATTTCTGTAGTGCCAGGCAGAATGGAGGTCCTGGAGGAGGAGGAAGCTGAGCAAACAGCAGAAGACACGAATTCTGTGAACATCAATGATAGCCTCCAGGATGTGGAGACAAAGAGTGAAGACTTGCCTGTGGAGCAAGTCAGTGAGGAAGATGATGTACCGTAAGTCACCTGTGTCTGGTTGTAACTGGGATGAGCAGAAATGGACCCTTTAGGGCCCATGGGGAGATTTCACATGGGTGGATGCCAAGTGTGGTTCCCTTGCACAGGGAGTGGAGTAAGCAAGTTACATGTGCCTGGTGTGTTTGTCCAAGTGTGCAAGACAACTCCACTGTACATCCATTCACCACTGTATAAAGATCCTCTGAGCCTCTCACACTGTTTAAAGATCCCCTGAGTCTCTGGGTATACATCAGCTTGCCATTGCTCCAGAGATGCTGTCAAAATCATATCCTTGGATATGGTACCCATTTTTTCCCTGTGAAACAGGGAACTCCTGCCATGTTTTCATGCCAGGTCATCTTGCCTGTGTTGTTCCTTACTTATTACCTGTGTCTCTCTGCCTCCTCCTGCCACAGAAGTGGTTTTGACTGGAGCTGCATTGACACATCCCACTTACCATCTTCGTACAAGACAAATTCCTGTAAGGAAAAGAAGCTGCTACTCATCGCAGATCATTTCCTCCAGCAGTACACTCATGTCTGCCCTGACCGAAAACCTCTCTTCCTCCACCCAGTCAACGAGTGCGGTGTGGAGGTAGGGGGTGGTGTGGGGCTGGGCCACAGCACAGGGAACATTTGGCTTCCATAGTCCCAAATGCTGGGGAAGAACAGCAGTCCTTCTCACCCTCTCTCTCTCCTGGCCAAAGGAAATGGGAAGCCACTTGCTGAACCTACAACCCCTNATGTGCTGTGCCCTACCCAGCCGGGCTCTGGCTGCTCGGCCCACTCGGAGTGTCCAGGAACATGAAAGCACTTATTTACCAAGCCCAGTCCAAACTCGCTTTCAGTGCTCACCCTTTACTTATCAGGCTTCTGGCTGCCTCAGCCACGCACTCCGGCCACAATGTGTTTCTGTGTTGCTGTCTAGCTGGGTGCCAGCCCTGAATTCACCCTGGTGTGTGTATTTCTGTAGTGCCAGGCAGAATGGAGGTCCTGGAGGAGGAGGAAGCTGAGCAAACAGCAGAAGACACGAATTCTGTGAACATCAATGATAGCCTCCAGGATGTGGAGACAAAGAGTGAAGACTTGCCTGTGGAGCAAGTCAGCGAGGAAGATGATGTACCGTAAGTCACCTGTGTCTGGTTGTAACTGGGATGAGCAGAAATGGACCCTTTAGGGCCCATGGGGAGATTTCACATGGGTGGATGCCAAGTGTGGTTCCCTTGCACAGGGAGTGGAGTAAGCAAGTTACATGTGCCTGGTGTGTTTGTCCAAGTGTGCAAGACAACTCCATTGTACATCCATTCACCACTGTATAAAGATCCTCTGAGCCTCTCACACTGTTTAAAGATCCCCTGAGTCTCTGGGTATACATCAGCTTGCCATTGCTCCAGAGATGCTGTCAAAATCATATCCTTGGATATGGTACCCATTTTTTCCCTGTGAAACAGGGAACTCCTGCCATGGTAGGTCATCTTGCCTGTATTGTTCCTTACTTATTACCTGTGTCTCTCTGCCTCCTCCTGCCACAGAAGTGGTTTTGACTGGAGCTGCATTGACACATCCCACTTACCATCTTCGTACAAGACAAATTCCTGTAAGGAAAAGAAGCTGCTACTCATCGCAGATCATTTCCTCCAGCAGTACACTCATGTCTGCCCTGACCGAAAACCTCTCTTCCTCCACCCAGTCAACGAGTGCGGTGTGGAGGTAGGGGGTGGTGTGGGGCTGGGCCACAGCACAGGGAACATTTGGCTTCCATAGTCCCAAATGCTGGGGAAGAACAGCAGTCCTTCTCACCCTCTCTCTCTCCTGGCCAAAGGAAATGGGAAGCCACTTGCTGAACCTACAACCCCTTGAGCAGAACCCTGGGAACGCCCTGCTGTCCAAATCCACAAGCATGTTGTACCATAAACACGTAGTGCCTTGTGGGCTGCAGGCAGCTCACAGCCCTGCATTGTGATGGTTAGGAAATGGGAAAGACCACAGAAACATAATGGGAAATACCACAGAAACATAAAGGAAAGTAAAAGAAACACATGAAATAGATAAGGCTCAGGCTCAGTCACAGACACGGAGTATGGATCCAGAGTTAGGTCTTTCCCTGAACTTCACAGAAGTTACAGGGAAGGAAGTAATGTGAAAGTTTGTGGTTTGGCTTTGTCTTCTCTGGGCCCAAGCTGTGCAACTGTTGTCTAGTTCTGGACCTGATGTTCTCCCAGACACCTGGAATTGCTACTTTGTACCAGCTTTCCCCAAAATTTGTTGTATCACTAACATGCAAAGGAAAACATCCTGGAGGATGTAAAAGCTGGGAAGGGCAGTAGCTATTTGTCTTGCTGGAAAATGAAGAGAAGAACTGGTTCTCATCTGTAATGTGTCAGAGATGAGCTTAAAGTTTCAGCCACAGGCAAGCAGACAGCTTTCCAACCCCGTGCAATTTTCATCTCCTAGAACAGGTGAGAAGGGATAGTGATGCTGTTGCTCCAGGAAGGTCCTGAATGGGAGCTGCAACATCTGAGGATGGCTATGGACAGGAAACTACCAGGCATCAGTTGGCTAACCAAAGTCCTCTTTTTGCCCTACAGAAGTTTGTTAGCACAACGCTGAGGCCAACCCTGCTGCCTTATCCAGAGCTGCACAACTGGTCAGGCTGTGCCAGCTTCGTCGCCAATTACCTCACCAGGGAGCCCCTCAAGTGCCCTATCACACCGGTAAGAAAGGGGCTGCAGTCCCTGCAGAAGCATAACAGGTGACAGAAGGGCCTCAGCAGGACACAATGGGGAAGCCCTAGTGGCTGAGATTACAAAAGTCTTTCACCCTTCCATCATCTCCTCATTATTTACGCAACTCTCTGATTTTCCCAGACCCTGTGCACTCCATTGGACACACAATCCCAGTGTGTGTTTAGTGTTGTACCTTTCAAGTGATGAAACATTATTTCTACAAGACTGAGCCTGGCCCTGCTTTCAGCCAGTCCAGCTGACCAGCTAGTTCACTGTGGGTGGCAGTGGCTGACCAACTTCCCCTTCAAAGACCAAAATGGCTCATATAGGAATATTATATCCACATTCCCTATGGGTGCAGAGCCCACCTATGTGGGCAATGCCACGTCTCCCCTGCTCTCTGCTTGGTGCATGTTTCAGCTTGCTCCACAAGACAAGCACCATGAACATGGATCTCTCTCTTTCAAGCCCAGTTCACTCTATTCCTCATCAACTATCCTGAAATACCAGCGAGGGAACTGCTTTGACTTCAGTGTGCTGCTGTGCTCCATGCTGATCGGGGCTGGCTATGATGCCTACTGTGTGCATGGGTATGCCAGCCGTGAGATATGCACCCTGGACCAGACTCAGGAGCTGTGCCCACTGCTCAGGAAGCCACAAGAGGTGAGACCTACAGTGAACGGGCAGGGAGGAGCCCAGCATGCATGCTCAGCCTGCTCATGTCCAGTGAGCTCCAGAGCTGAGCTAGGGGGGGACAGCCTCAGGTCCACACTGGGTTTCAGTCTGTACCAGGAACCTCACCAAAGAAATACTTCGAGTGATTTTTCACAGCTCCTTAAGAGACCTCTTTGGCTTCACTGAATTTCTGCCCACTAGGTGCAGTAATGCAAACTGGCAAGTGTTGGCAAGTGGGAGGTACCTGTAAGCCATACGTTTTCTCCTTTCTCTTGATCTCTGCTGGGTTTCATAGCAATACCCTGCTTTTGCAGATCCAGGTAAAGAAGTCCAGCAAGTATAGAGTTAAGATCCCTTCAGAGCCATACAGCAAGTTTGAGCTTTGGCAGAAGGCCAAGAAGGAAGAAGAAGTTGGAGGTGTTCAAAAAAAGGAAGAAGAGGAAGTGGTCATGGTGAGTTACCAAGGTCCACCTCAGTGTAAGCTCCAGGAAGAAGAGCTGAGACATAGGTCGAAGGCCAAAGAGAGGAGCTCACCACCCTCCTCCATGAAGTATGACACAAGCCAGACCATGGCCATGAGCACTTGGCCTCTGGGAGCACAGTGTGTGCTGGCACAGTTATATGTGCTGGGTATGTACTATCTCACTCTTATGAAGACCATTAAGGGCCTTTAGGAGTTCTTTAGAAGTGAGCAGAGGAAAGGATAAGACTGATATTGGGTTGGACTAAAGTGGCAGTAAAATGGCAACAGTTATTGCTCTGTCCTCTGTGCTGCAGGAGCTGGAAAAGCCCAAGCGAGACCCTTTTCATGGCTTACGGGTGCACGCATGGGTTTTGGTTCTGTCTGGGAAGAGGAAGGTTCCAGAGACCTTCTTCATCAACCCATTCACGGGAAACAGCCACACCACCACAGATGAGTGCTTCCTTGGGATTGAGAGTGTCTGGAACCACAGGAACTACTGGGTGAACATGCAGGACTGCCGGAACAGCTGCAAGGTAAGGAGCCCTTTAGCACCCTGGGCATGCAAGGGACAGTTGGGATAACCTGAGTCCTAGGGAAGTCCAAGATCAGAAGTGGCCCAGTTTCCACTTAACCATTCCTTGTGTTGGCTCTGGTCATGTTGCTCCCATTACACAGACTCTGGAATTACTCTGGGACATCCCAAACCTTGAGCTAGCAAATACAGATCCACCTATTAAACCCCTACAGTGCTAGAATTTCAGCTTTTAAGGCTGTCTAGACACTCATTTGCTCAAATAAGAGCTTTTGAGGCAGAGGGTGTTTTGAGCCTGTCACGGCATGGCTCAAGGCAGGAAAGATCTAGATGAGGCTCTTCCCACACCTCAGCTACTCCTCAGCTGTCACAAAGTCTGGGAGGTGAGGGTCTGAGTCAGAGCAACTTGCCTTGGAGCCATGCATGCCCCAGGAAGGAGGCAGGAGCATCTCTAGCCACTTCCTCTCATCTGTGGCAGAGGCACCATGAGGAAAGAGGTATGCAGCCTCCAGGCTCAGGGACAGTCTTTGGGGTCCCACCAGCCAGCCAAGGGTCTGATGAGCTCACCTCCCTGAGATCAAGGTCTCTAGAGTCCTTAAACTCTCTGACACCCAGCCAGGTCCAGAGCACCACAGCCATTACAGTGCAGTGTTCGGTTTAGTGTCAGGCCCTTGAGACTGCCCTGTAGTTAAAAGTTTCTTCTGTGTGGCCTAGGATCTCACCTTTGACTTGAGTGATGGCATCCGATGGGAAGTTATGATTCCAGAGAGGAACAAGCTGCTCACAGAGAGAGACAAGGATGACATGGTGAGTGACCCAAATTATGGCTCTTGTGCAGTGGGGATGCTGCACAGAGCCACAGTGCCCATAGGCCTACCTATGTCTGCCTGCCTGCTGCCCTCTCCAGGTCAGATCACTCCTACTCTGGCCAGGTTTAGGTTGGCATTTTAGCTTCTTTCTCACTCCTGAAGAGTTCTGATGTTTTCTGAAGCAGGACCCCAAGTGGTACTTCCGGTGCCCTGAGTGTCCAGGGAGGTTTGTAGGCCTCCAATGCATGGACCTTTGGGGAGAAATAATTACAAAAAATAAAATCCAGACTGAAATTTTTATGGACACTCTTCCTGTGCTGATCAGCCCCCTGCCATTCAGGCTACGAAGTGGAGCTGCCAACCAAATATATAATTAATGTATGTCCTCTAATATACGAAAATTGTGTGCTGGAAGCAAAAGTGTTGTCCTGTTGGGAGAAGATAGGATGATAAAGCAGGCATTGCACCTGCACAGCAGGACAGAGGGATGCCAATAACAATTTTCTCCTGCTATCTACTCTTCTCAGCCTGTGCCCAATAACTGGGGAGCAAAGTGTCCTCCATGGTCTACATAAAATAAGCTGGTCATTATGGTGATTGTCACATTCATCCCCTGTCTAGCACGAGCATTAGCCAGGAGAAGATCATTTCCTTATGCTTGAGTAGGGATGCACTCTCATCACTGAGATGTGGTCACAGCCTGACAGAGTTCAAGAAACTTTTTGACAATACTCTGAGGCACATGGTGTAACTCTTGGGGATTGTCCTGTGCAGGGCCAGAAGTTGGACTTGATGATCTTTTGTGGGTCTCTTCCAACATGGCATGTTCTGTGATTCTGTGAACTGTGCCACTGTGTTCCCCAGGACCAGCACAGCCTTACACGAGTTGAGCTCTGATCACTGCTCCACACTCTCTAGAATCAAAAAGCCTCCTGGCACAGTAAGAAAAGCTGCCAAACTCATAAATCTCTGCTTCTATTTCAGGAGGAAAAAGAGGAGAAAGACACGAGTTTTGAGATGCCACCATCATGGGTAGCACGATTCAATGTATCTTGCACTGGTATGTGTGCTTCCTTTGCCTTTTCTTGCCCCCTCAACTAACCCTTCAGTGGATTTAGGACATTTGTTTATCTCACTTGAGTGTGGTCCCTTCAAGATGGTCAAGGTGTAGCAGTGGAGTGCAACAGATGAAGGCAACAACAGCTATTGGTTTGAATGCTGCCCTCAGTGCTGCACTGTCTCCAACAGTGGATACCCCCACAGACACACATCCACACTGTTTTCCTGCCAGCTGGAATTTTGCCTGGGGTGGTCTTTCTGTTATGGTTATTCACAAGGAGCTGTCCTTGCACTATCAAATACCTGCTTTGGGAGAGAAAAGGGTTATTATACTACTATAATACTAAAGCACAACAGACAGGGTCTGAACAGCTTTACTGGCAGTAGAACACAATCAATAAATTCATGAAGTCTTATGCTTTTCTCCCTCTTAAATTCTTCTTTGTTGGGCTGAATACAGGTGAGTCAATTTTTTTGACATCTCTCTTGCACACTGCAGAATTTGAGAACCAATATCCCCAAGGGAAGAAGGAGCTCCTGTACAAGAAAGCAAAACTGGAGAAATGGGCACCATACGTGAATGGAAATGGGCTGGTGGAACGACTCACTCTCTACTCAGACTTTCGCTGTAAGAGGGATGAACGAACACACTCCACACACTGAGAAAACAGCCAGGGGGAAGGTTAAGGAAAAGGGGAGGTGGTTCTGCCAGGGTCTCTCTTATGCTTTCTCATCCTCCTTTCCCATTTGTGAGGAACTTACCTACCATATCCTCAAACTTTTCATCACAGTCGCTGTCTGTCAAGTCCTAGTACTTTCCAACATTGTTAAGGCTTTCCATGAGAGTTTGAATCTGTTTTACACCCTAGTGAAGCTGTTTAGTGTCACAGGTCAGCTGCTTGGATTTTCAGTCTTCAGAGAAATGAAAGGCTGGTTTGATTTGATCTAATATTATCACTATCCCCATTGGTGTCAACAGGAGCCATAGAAAGGGTCAGCTACAGTTTATTTCTGTACTTGAAAGCATTATCCTTCAGCAGCAATTCCAATCAACCATGCAGATTTCTGACTGGACATACAGTGTGCTGTCCTCAGCCCTCTTTGGTAGTGTGATGCTCCAATCTCATTTCCTTTTGCTCTTGACACTATTACTAAGTATTTGGGCTGGAATTTCTCTTGCCTAGCCATAGCCATCTGCCATGCCAAGTTCTACCCCTGAGATGATTCCTTTAGTCCTGGTTGATGGAGAGGAATAAACCCTCTTTAAGATATAATTCATCTACTAAAATGTAGATTAGGATTCATCTACAAAATATTGCCATGCACAGGGCCAGTTCCAGTGACTGTACTATATTCACTGTGGCTGTATCAGGAGCACAGAGTGCTTGCACAGACCCTGAGAGCTCATCAGATGAATTTTACCACCTCCAACGGGGTTGCAAAATGACTCGTCTCCTGCCAGGTACCAAAGTCGTGGAGGTAACGGAGTGGTTCAAAAATCGAGAAGACATGTTGATTATGAGAGAAGTGAATAAAGAAACACAACTGACCACAGACCATTTCAGTCCAAGACACCCCCACCTTCTTAAAGGTATTGCAGCTCATCTGGGCAGCTACTGCAGCTGATGGGACTTCATGTGAATCCCTTCTAGCAGTGGCAAAACCCCAAAGCTGAAGGGTGGAGTGGGGGGTTGGGGTGGAGGGAGCAGGAAATTTGTGGAATAAATTGCCTAGATAAATAATATGGTTTCCAGTGGAGAGTAGAGAATTGGGTTGTTGGCTTCCAGTCCAGGGTAGTATTCCCCCAGCTATGTACTTTTCTTATGTATTAGAAATATACATAGCTATCGTGAGGGTGATACAAAGTCCTTTTATCAGTAGAAGTGATAGAAGTAGAAACTTTCTCCTTAGGATTATGTTTGCTCTTTCAGTGTTGTGTAGCTGGGGGAAAGTCCTGCATCAGATCTGTTGCTAGAGCAGCATTTCACCCAAATTGGGTGTGCCCATTCCTGGTTTGGGAAGAGCAGGGTCCAGGCTCCAGTCACTAATGCCTTACTGTAGGCGGGAGTCAGTGGCCCTGCAAAACTGTCCTGCCATCCTTGGGCCATGGCATATTGATACACAGCAGTGAGGAGATAACATTCCCTTCTTACATGTAAGAGCGTATTTGATTTATTGTCTTCTGAAGAAAAAGAGACTTCCCCTGGACACATTTGTGTTCAGTGTACTACGGTTGTTAACTCTGAAAATCTATATGGTTTGTCCTTAGCTCACACCTACACATCACTGGAACCAGAGACTGGACACACAATGGAGTTTTACTATAAGGCACGAGATGATGACCTTTGGAAACGTGTTGAAAAAGCTACTGAGATGACTGAGTACTTTGTGGGGAGGGATGACTTCCTGCACATCCGGCACGTGGAGTTTGGCGAAAGAGAAAGCGAGGTGGACACAACCAGCACCAGAACTGACCTGAACCTCCGGCCTATAGTGGTATGGGCAAGGCGGGAACAGAAAAATATGTGTCACTCTGGTATTTATACTATGCAAAGCATACTGCCTGGGGCTTTAGTTCATTTTCAGAGGGCATGGCTGAGGCAAAACTGCAGATGAGACACCCAAGCCTTGTTCAGCTGCTGTGTCTCACAGCTGCTTGCCTGACAGAGGGGCACAGTGTGACCAGTTGTCTCGAACTGTGTTGAGCAATTAGAATGAAACTAGGAAACTAAGGCTTGGAAAGTGTGTGTCAAAGGAAAGAAAAAAAAGCTTGACTATGATTCTGGAATGAAATTTTTACATGATTCAAAACTAGTAAAATGATTTTGTGCGCTGAGCCCAAACCAATACCATTTTAGGTTCCTGAAGAAGTGTTCCATCACTCTGATTTGTTACTAGCAGGTAATCTACCTCTTCCTCTTGTCAGGTCTGATTTGCAGAAAAGAAAGAGAAGGAAATCTGGCTTCTGTCAATATGTATGACTCGGACACTTCACCTGCAAGACAGAGCCATGCAGTGGCCAGTCTTTGGACCATCACCCTACGTACTACTTTATCCTTCCCTGTTTTGGGAAATGTGGGAAACTCTGCTGTGCTCTGAAATACCATGCTTCCTGCAGTTCCCTCAGGCAGGGATGCATCCCAAGCTAACTTGGAGCTTGGAAAGCATACTCAGCTCTACAAATAGGAGACTTCTGTATTGCTTTAAGCAGCTTTGTGGTTGGGTTTTTTTCAGACATAGGGAAGAACAGTAGGACCATTGGCCAAGAAATGCCATCTTAGTCCAGGCAAAAAAAGCACAATATCTACCTTGGGTTTTTACTGAATTCTGAAAATCTTGCCAGTTTTATGTTATCTAAGTTGCTTCCCTATCTTTTTTTCACCCTCCATTAGCAAATCAAGGAGTGTTTCCATAGAAATCCAGAAAAGCCTGCTGACGAAGACGTAGAGGAACGTATCTTTATGATCACAGATGACAGCATCTGGCTGACATATCACCTTGAGGATCAGGACACCATTGCCTCAAAGGTGGTTTTCTTGAGAGCAATACAGAGGGATAGGGAAGGAGAGGAAATCTTCTTGACCCGAGACACGTGCGTCAAATACCAGGTATGAAGAAAAACTACATTTATCTGGAAATCTTTCTAGATCACAAGACAAAAAGGGAAATGTCACTAGAAGGATTACCAGTGTGACACATTCCATGCTGCCCCTCTGCTCCACCTGCACACCTCCCTCCCTGAGCCTCCAGCCCTGGAGATGTGCTGCTATGCTGGGAGTGACTGGGCATGTAAGACACAGTGTGGTGTGAAAGGGTGGCTCTAGCCATGCCTGAGGTCATCTTCCCAGACTGTCATCAGGCAGATCCCACAGCCCTGGTTCAGCAGCTGCTGAGCTCAGTTCTGTGGATTCATGGCAGGGAAGTTGAAATTTTTTCTGTTCTCTCTTCAAGAAGAGACAGAGCAGCAGAGGCAGACACCCTGTGTTGTAGCTCCATTTCTGCCATGGACTTCTTGGGTCCCATCATTCCTTAAATATCCCAGTGTTTACCCTGCAGACACAGAGCAAGATGCTGGGGCTTAGTGCTTTGCAGATAGATAGATAGATAGATAGATAGATAGATAGATAGATAGATAGATAGATCTTAAATGAAAGACATTCCACAAAAATTGAAGTGCTGCCAGTAAGCCAAATTATTTCATTAAGGGCAGGGGGTCACTCCACTAACATCACTGATGTGAGTCTGTAACCAGGGGCAGAAGTCTGCCAGTAAATTCTGCAGTGATGCTGTACAATAACACTTAAGAAAACCAAAGAGAGATTGCAAATACAGGATTTTTTTAAATGTTATGCAAGCTGGGTTTTTGCAATTTCTGCTTCCCACTGGGGAGAATACACAGAAAAAAATTGCTGGAGTCCTGTTTTTTCATCTCCAGCCCTGCAAAAGTGGTTCCAACCATATACCAGCAACATCAGCAAAGTGCAAGACATGCCATCTGTCTCACATTACTGATGGATTCCCAATCAAAATGAAATCTAATCAACCCATGCTGACCATGGGTTTGGTGTTTCAATGATGGAAATGGGTGTTGCTTTATTGACTATAGCAGGACTGTGCCAATTTCTGTCTGATCCTCTGCATCCAGACAGTGCTGCTGTTTTTCACTAACTTACCTGCTTCCAGCCATGGTCCTCTGAGAAACACAGGAATGTGCTCAATCTGTACAAGCTGCTGTGGGACCTAAGAAGGGAACAGAAGGAGCTGAAGCAGCAAGTCCGGGAATCTGAAGCAGAGGTAACACCAGGGAGGTGTCCACAGTGTCAGAGTTGATCAGGCATGGAAACAGTTTCAGCTGACTGGTTGCCAAAGCATCCTCAGCATAAACTGTGGTAAAAATAAGACTCTGGTGTCACAAAGCTGAATTATTGAAATATGCTGAATTATTATGCTTGCTACCCAGCCATTGTTCAGAGAAGATGCAGCTTTAATGTATTTACAGAGAGTCACATACTTTCCAGCTCCTGCTCTTAGTCTTCATTCCTTGGAGAAAGAGAGTTTCATAGAGCAAATGACAACATATGAATTGGGCATCTAGAAACATACCTGCTATTTGCCTGGGAATGAGACCAAAATGAAAATGCAATGCTGTAACTGGTTGCTAGACATTTCTAGGAGTCCTATCCAAAATATTGAAGTGACTTGTTGTGTGAGCAACTGTAGGGATATACTTTATAAAAGACATTGATTGTACTGCTAATCACACTGTGACCAGTGTAACAAATCCATGTTCTTTGAAATTACTTCATGATAAATACAACCATTCTAGCAGATGGAGGCACAGCGATTGGATTAATTTTTAATGTTTTCTTTTTGGGGAAGAGAAAACCCAGAAGGAATTGCAGAGAGAATGTTCAACTGTATTAGCCCAGATTATTAGTAATAATTAAGAAAAACTTTGCAAAAGTCCTGTTTTTTCCAGAAATTTGAAGGTAGCTGTGACCTCCTGAACTACCTTGCCAAATTTCTCAGTCTCGATGTATCAATAGACAAAATATTCACATTGCTTGTGCTGCATATCCTGGATAAGACAAAAAATAAGCCAAAGCCTTTGGTGCAGTTTCAAAAGTAGTGCCAAGACTGACTCGAGACTGTGACTCTTTCTTATCATCAATAATTTGGTCCAAGAATTTCATACAGAGTAACAATCTAAAATTAAGACTACTATCAGCTTGATCTATCAGCAGGATGTGAACATGTTTGTGTAGATCCATATTTAACTGTATTCTACAAGTCTTGTATGCAGCATCTGCTATCTTAGCAGGTAAAATGTGTAAAAGTACAGTCATTTTTCTGGGAAAGCTGAGGGGTCTTTCATCTGATTTCTTGGGAGGTGCTGGATGTTTTGAAGATCCGTGAAGATGAAGAAGCCAATGTTAAATTGTCAATGTATAACGCTGAAAGGAGAGAAGAACAGGATGAAGCCGTGGTAGGTTCATGTACCCAAAGAAATCCAGAGTAAGCTTTTTCTCTCTGAGGAATTACCTCTGAAGAGCTTCTGGTATAACTAAAATATACTGGGAAAAATCCCAGTATGGTGTAAGCCAGCACAGCTGATATTGAATTCCCAGGGAAATAGGGAGATATAACATGGCCATGCCTATGGTCACTTTCTGACTTTCTGGGAAAACTCACACCACCAAGAAAGACTACTGGTTTATTTTGTTTAGTTAATAAAATAATCAAGAAGGACTAGTTGATAACAGGAGGATTATGGGCAGAGTAATTTAAGAGAGCTGTGGCTGTGTATATATATAATTTTTTTTTTTGTCATTAGCATGCGAGATCAAGGAACAAAATATCTCCGGGGTGAAATTTAGTCCTTATCTCAGTCAGAGTCAATTCTCCAGGGTTCCTTGATTCTACTGAGGCAACACATTAAGGTTTACTGCCTCTTGCTGTTCCACGTGTTTTGATTCCTCTTGTTTTCTTGTTCTCGTGAGACCTCATCTCAAACTTTTTGTCCCTCCAAAATAAATCATCACCAGTTTGTGGTTTCCTTCATCTCAGCTCCCTGAACTTTGAGTTGTGTTTCTTGTGTGCCTTTGCTCCTGGCTCTCCTATTTCCCTGAGTTGTGGATGGTTGTTCCCTCACAGGGGGAAAAGCCACAGATGATCTCCCAGAGTTCTTTGGAGGACAAGAGTCAGCTCAGTGAAAGGGAAGAGAACGAACTCCATCCCCATCATGAAGCCAGTGATGACTCCCACACGCCCACCCAAAAGCAGAGGCATCTCAGTCAGTGGGAATGACTGCCTGAGCAGTGCCCAGGGGAGGTGTACAACTCAGCCTCCTGGCAACTGGGCACAGAAGCTTTTCTGGAAAACAGTCGGTGTCTCACTGCAGTTTTCCTCTGATATCCCCCTTGTTTTTCCAGGGAAAAGCAGTTGGCACAACAGAGGACCCATTCTCTTCAAGAGACGCCCAGGAATCCTCGCCTGGCTGGACACCTCGGGCATGACTGACTTCTTCCTTCCTTTTCTGTAGTTGCTTGCAGTAACTTTATTATCATCATATTAATGGAGATTTTAATGAATTTGCAGCATTTTGCATCTTTTTCTTTTCCCTCTTTTGTTCTAAGACCCATCTGCAGTTACATCATGAAATCCCATCGTGTTTGAGACTCAAGTCTGAACAAGACCTTACACTCTAATGTTTGCCTAAGAAGTGGAGACAAACCATGCACACTCTCTCTCAGGGCTTTTCTTCCCCAATCCTGATCCATAGCTGCTGACATCAGGAGCAGGATTATTTGGGAACACTGGTTCTTTTCCTACATAATAATACTGTAACAAATTTATAATTTAGCAAAGATTTTGAACTAGTGAGTTCACCACAAATATAAAATCTCTTTGACCTCATTTAGAGCTCTCCAATGACAAAACCCACACATAATGCTGTGGTTATGAACTCATCATTGTTAATTCAATACCAGAAAAGACATCAGAATAAATTAATTTAAAAATCCTTTCACAGACATTAGGGACACAGCAGTTGCCAAAACATCCGCAAACGAATATTATAAAATCATAGAATGTTAAGGGGTTGAAATGGATCATCCAGTCCCAACCCTCGTTGCCATGGGATTTCCCTGTTTTCCTCCCAGGACACCTGTCCTTGTTTCCACTTCCTGAAAGCTTATTTTTTATCTGAGTTTGCTCAGCAGCTCCTTATCCATTCACGGAGGCCTCCTGGCATTTTTGCCCGATTTCCTCCTTTGGGGATGCATCGCTCCTGAGCATGGAGGGAATAATCCTTGGAATTCAGGCAGCATTCTTGGGCCATTATCAAGGACTAGCACCAAACTAATTTGATTTTCTCTCTTGATGGAGTAATTGGCTTCAGAGACGGCGAGAAACACGGCAGAAGCGACACGATCGCACCTCAGCCGGGCGGCGAGAGGCGCCGAGGCCTCACGGGAGTCCCGCTCCTACAGGGGCTGTGCCCGTGGCACCAGGGAACCGCCTCCTGGGACACACTGTCCGCAGCCTGCCGGCGGGCCCGGAACTAACAGGGCCGGGCAGTACCGGGAGCGCCGAGCCCGGGACAGCCCCGAACCGGCGGAGCAGCGGCCGGGGAGCGACTCCCCTCAGGGCGGCTCCGCAAAATGGCGGCCCCCATCCAGCGCGCCGCCTCCTCATTGGCCGCTCTCGAAGGGCTCCCACAAGAACCCGCGTTTCGATTGGCCGCCGCGCTGCCGCCGCTATGGCAACTGCCACGCCCCCCACTTCCTATTGGCCGAGCGGCGCGCGCAACCCGGGCAACCGCCCGGCGCGGCGCGGGGTTGTTGTGAGNCGGTGTTTGTGTGCCCGCAGGACGGCCGGGGCAGCCCCGGTGCACGGCCCGGCCGTAGGACGCGCCAGCGGAGCGGAGCCTCGCCGGGAGGAGGAAGGCGCTGCAGCCATGGCCGTGGCCGTCACCACGAAGACGGCGTGGAAGCTGCGTGAGTGCAGGGCCGGGGAGCCGGGGTAGGAAACAGCCCATCCCTGCCCTGGGTGTGGGAGCCCTGTTCCCAGGTTGCTGACTGGAATTTTTAACTCCTGGAAGTCCTGTTTGGAAACAGCGGCACGGTGAATAGCGCAGCCTTGTCGTTGCTGTTTTAAAAGGGTCACGGCCTGTGTTTTTTTCTGATCAGTTGCTGCATCACCAGCCTAAATGTCTGGCTAACCCCACGTGACTCTGATGTAGTAAAAGAACAACGGAGGCAGTGAGGGATGGGGCAGCCCTGTCACAGAATATACAGAGGACCGGGGAACGAGAGGCTGGAGAACAACCTCGCGGAAAGGAACCCGAGGGTCCTGGTCGATGGCATGTTGAATATGAGTCACCAGTGTGCCCTGAGAGCCCAAAGGGCCAACTGTGCCCTGGGGTGCCTCGGGCACAGCGTCACCAGCCGCTCAAGGGAGGTGATTGACCCGCTCTGCACCGGGGCGGCCTCACCTCGAGTCATGGGGGCAGATTTGGGTGCTGATATAAAGCTTTTGGGAAGTGTCCAAAGATGGTGAAGGGTCTAGAGGAGAAGCCACACGGGAGGTGGCTGAGGGCACTTGGCTTGTTCAGCCTGGAGGAGACTGAGGGCAGAGTCGTCGTGGGTTGCAGCTTCTCACAGGGGCAGTGGAGGGACGGCACCGATCTCTGCCCTCTGTGACCTGTGACAGGACCCGAGGGAACGTCTGGAGCTGTGCCAGGGAAGGGTCAAGTCGGATATTAGGAAAGGGTTCCTCACCCAGAGGGTGGTGGGGGACTGGAACAGGCTCCCCAGGGAAGTCACAGCACCAAGCCTGGCAGAGTTCAAGGAGTATTTGGACAATGCTTTTGGGCACATGGTGGGATTGTTGGGGTGTCCTGTGCAGGGCCAGGAGCTGGACTTAATAATCCTTGTGAGTCCCTTCCACTTAGGGTATTCTGTGATTCAATGGAAACCCCTCTTCAGAGCCCAGGTTGTGGCAGGGAATCCTCTCAGTGTCAGAGAGGAAGCCCCAAACTTAGCCCCTTTGGGGTTGTCCTTCATTGTTGGTCACTTGTTACAGAAGGTTCACTGAGCTATTTGCTGCAGGAGGAACGAGATTTATCTTTGCAGGGCCTGTGTGTGTCTCTCTTGAAATTGCTTTGCAAGAGACAGTAAGAATCTGCTGCTTTTACATCCATTATTCTTCCTCCAAGGGAGCAGTAGACAGTTGCTGAGTATCAATTTCTGTCTGCTTCACTGGTCACTGATGAGTTATTCCATGGGGGCTTTGAAGGAATGCTTAGAAGCAACGGAATCTCGTCATTTGCTTTAGACCTTTGATGTGTGGGCTACAAATCGGCCACCAAAAATACAGTACCCTTGACTGGTCACACCTGCAGGGATCTGAGATAACTGACTTAGCAGTTTTGTATCCTTTTGACCAGATAGCCAGTTTTCTTCTCGTCCCTGAAACTCCAGGTACAGGAAAAGCTGAAGTTGATCCATCTCTGTTCCCTAAGTGGGCAGAAGTTCTTGCTCTTCACTGTTGCTAGGCTCTGCCCCATATTGGCATCCTCTTTAGAGCAAGAAGCCTTCTGAGGGTCAGGAATGTTTCAGCAATGCTAATTAGGAGTTCAGTGTTGCTGGGCTGGTGGGTGATAGCTGGTGGTGAGAACTCCATTAAACAAAAAGCTCTGTGGGTTTAAGGAGATTTATGGGGAAGTGGAAGAACCTCTGTGGCCAAGGCAGACACCTGGCTTTTATGAACAGAGGTTTGGATGCTTCCACAATGACTTTTAAACTTACAATGTAATATTAAGAATGAAATCAAGAGGCGGGAAAAGCAGAACTGCTGACACACTCATTTCATCAGCAATGCTCAGCATCTGTCCTTTCAGTTTTAACTAGGGAGTCGGTCTATTAATGCTAATTGTACTGTTGGTTACTTTCTGGTCCATGTTTTAAACACGCTTTGTTTTACCATTGTCATGTGGAAGTTTGGTCTTTCAACACAATACAAGCATATATTCAGATGTCATATATTCACATGTCATTTATGGTCTAGTTACCTTTGTAATTTGAAAGGTGTTTCTCCAGCCCAAGTGAAAGTTATGCAGTTTTGATTTCAAAAAAACACTCTGAGAGTTTGAGATCAAAGTACCTGTAATTATTTTTGCAGCCACCTAATATCCTTTTGGATTAGTGTTGCATGTAAAATGATCAAGTCACTCCTCCCAGCCAAACAATCTGAACGAAAGCTGAATTGATGCTACTGAGCCTTTTTACAGACAAGTTTCATAACTATTAAGAATGTAAATCCTGTGAACTTTCAAAAGAGAACTGCAAGAGGAGGATATTGGTAAATGCCAAAAAAAGCCCCTGCCAGAAATTTAAGTGGGTTTAGAAATCCACTGCGAAAATGAGATGTCTAAGCAAAGATGCTTGTTCAGCATCGCTTTTGCCCCAAACTGGTTTCTTTATGGTGAAGTTTCTGTAGAATTCTCTTGTTGCAGTTGTCAGAACTTCCTCCTAGCCCATGTTTTTTTAACAGCATCAATCAGATTGCTTTTCTACCCTTTTAGATAGATATTCACCCTCCTTTATCACAGTTTCATGCTCTGCAGTGCTCAGTTTTGCCTTTGTTACCTAGTGAGAATGTAGCAAAGCCTCTGCCAAAGCTCAGGGAAGGAGCTCCACCTCTCCCTGCTGCTGAGTCTGACTTTTTTGCTGGGTAAGGTAACGAACTGCACTGCTGCTCCCCTGCCAGTTCCTCTCAGATTGGACTGTCTGCTGCTTTCTGGAACAGGATTAGAATCCCCTTCACTAGGTGACTGGCTGCTCTGCATTATTGCAGGTAAAGCATCTTCTGCGAGCAGGTTGCTGCACTTGAGCTAATCTTTAAAAGCTCCTGAGCTGCTGGAAGTGAGAAAAGATGCTTTTTGCAGGCCATGTGAGCACTAGAGTCGTGAAGCTTTTGTCAGCAAATATCCTAAGTGCAGCAGGCAGATGTGAGAGAGAATGTTTCAAGCGAGATAATAGTGTTACTTCTTATCTGAACGGTGGGCTGCTGCAGCTTGTCCATAGAAAACTGCAGCGTGTTTCTGGAGGAAGAATATTTTTAGTCGTTTTGGAGGGATGGGATGAAAATTGTTATACTAGTCTGTAATAACTGTTTGCTTTGTTTGTGCAGAAGAGATCGTGGCCCACAGCAGCAATGTATCCTCAGTAGTCCTGGGCAAGGGTTCAGGCCGGATGCTGGCCACTGGAGGAGATGACTGTCGGGTCAACATATGGTCAGTGAGCAAGCCCAACTGCATCATGGTAAGGCCTGTTTTCAGCTTTTGGGGTATGGGAATATTAATTCTGAGATTTGGAAGGTGGGAACAAAGGGAAAGATAGTTGGGCTGTAGGCTGTGGGGCTGGTGAATAGTTTACCAACACAGAGCTGGGTGACCAGGTTCTAGCTAAAGGTAAGGACAGAACTGGGTGCCTGGTGAGAGATTCTGGAATGGCTGGGTGCTTGAGCTGGGCCAGTGTTTGCTCAGAAAATGAATATTGTGTTTTATATGTCGCCAGGCTACAGATAAATAAATGAAGAGGTTTGCACAAGAATAGCTTGTTTTCTCATGCAGGCTAGAGGGGCCAGTTTTATACCCTGGAGTTTGCAGTCATTGCAGGAGAAATCCCCAGCAGGATGCATTCCCACCTGTCCCATGGTCCCTAACTGCCAGCACAAAGGTTGTTACAATAGTTTGCTGTAGGCTGGGGAGGAGTAATGCTGGACACAGTGTGTTAGCAAGAGTAGGGTTACCCAGCAGTGATCACTGAAATGTGCCATAAATATAACAGATGTCTACCCTGAATTCTTAATTTTTTTATTGAGTGGGTGTTGTGGAAAATCACCTTTAGCACATGTCCCTTGTCATTTGTTTAACAGCACAATAATGTTGTGGCATTGAAGGCATTGCTTTGCCACGGTGAACCTTGTGAGGAAGAAATTAGGAAAGTAGGATCAAAAAGGCTAAAAGGAGAATGTGTGTGCTTTATTTTTCCATTCTGTATATTTCGTACTCTGAAATACATCTTTAGTGTTTATGTTGTTGGGATTCCTGATGTTTACATGTTGACAAAGAGGGAGAAGAGGAACTTTGCAAGTAACAGTGTGACCTGGTTTAAATTTAAGCTTTGATTCTCACTAAGCAGTGGCAGTTGCCTGTAGATTATGTAGAGGATTTCAATTGCATGGGGAGTCCTAAGAAAGCCCCAGTAGAACAGGCAGCTTCCAGCTGGCATTCCCAGCCTCTATATGCGTGTGGGAGGCACGGAGCTGGTGTAGCTATTTAAAAAGACATGTTTAAGGATGGAATGAAGCAGAGAATTTTACTTAATTGGCAAGTAAAAAGTCTGCAATGGTGTTATTGCTTTTCTCTAACTAGTTTTAAATACTGTTGTGTTTTACTTAAATACTGGCCTTTTCAAAATAGTGATGTAATTTTTAAGCTCTCAGGTGCTCAAGGATGAAAGGAGCTACATACATGTGAATTACTGCCTTGTGCCTCAAGTCAATAATTCAGTATTGGGACTGTGTTATCACTGTGACACTCATTGCTGGCAGCAACATATGGCTCCTTGCTTATGGGAAGGTTTCAAAGTAGCCCTGCTTTTGCTCTTGCTTTGATTTTGTAACCAGTTCATGACACTTACATGACCCATTTAGAGAAAACATGGTGCCATTGTGCTTGCACAGCATAGTTTCTATGATGTAAGAATGTGTCAACCTTGTTTGGGCGTCTGCACCTCATGTTTAACTACCTGAGTCTCTGTTGATGCATCCTTTAAAAATTAGTCAGTGTTCCCCAGAACGTGGGATAACGTGGATGAATGGGTGTGCCCTGCTGTGTGCAGTGATGGGCTTTGGGGTGCTCTGCCATTCCTGGTGGCTGCTGAGGAAAAAGGACCAGGTGATCCCAGCTCATGGCTGGAGAGTTACACCTCGAGTGTGAACAATGTTCATACAGGGTTGTGTCAGTAGCTCTTGACTGTGACTAATGGTTTTCCTTGCAGAGCTTAACAGGCCACACAACCCCCATCGAGAGCCTACAGGTCAATCCGAATGAGAAGCTCATTGTTGCAGGGTCCCGGTCAGGGTCCATTCGAGTTTGGGACCTGGAAGCTGCCAAAGGTACATATCCATGAGGTTTTGCTTCTATTAATGCCCACTTTTTGGAGAATCCTTATGGTTAATATCTCTGCTGACCCAGAAGGTTCCTTACTTAAGAAGGAGCAGGAGCCTGGCATTGCTTTCATCTTCATTTGCAGCCCTCTCAGAGGGTTTTTGTGTCCTTCTGCTGAGGCTGTAGAGCTGTGTATGCAGACTCAGGCAGAAATTTGGACATGTATTGGAGACACTGATCTGAGGAACTAATTTACACGGTTTTGACCTGAGTGGTTTAAAATCTATATTTCAAGTCAGTTTCCATGCATGTATAGATAACTAGGCATATAGAATTTGTATTCAGAGTCTCAGCTTAAAATTGTGAACCTTAATATAAGGATCCAAAACCAGATTGGAACTTTTAAGTGTATTAGACTCTGCATAAGTCCAGGATTCCCCTGTTCACTGGTCTCTTGTTCTTAGGTTCTAACTCTTCTTTTTCCTCAGGCAATTTTTCTCCTTTCCTGCTCTTGCATGGCCATGTAAATAGACAAAGACCTGGTTTTTAATAAATCGTAAAAACTATGAACTCTTTGAGGTCTGATTCTTTAAAGGCTGGCTGTTGAATCATGTTTTATTTATTGCATTTTCCTCAAATCCTAGAATGAATTTGCAAAGGTATCATAAATCACTCAAGTGCATTCCAGCAGGAATACCAGAAAATGACTGAATATTTCTTATAGGTTGCTCCTTGTTCACAGAGGGAATGTGTAGTGAAAATAGGCTTACCCTGGCTGAGCTAAGAAGGCAAATAATGAAAAGCACTTCTGTCATTCAGACAGTTAGAATCAGTTCAGTTATGGAATAGTTTGGCACTAGCAGTGGAGAGTAGCTGATCTGGCTGAATTTATTAGGAGACCTAAGAGCCAGTGTCTGTGCAAATGACCACTCCAGCTCTGGCTCAAGAGCTAATTTCTCCCAGGGGAATCATCAGCTTGTTCCAGATGATGGATGATGGAGAGGGATTACCCTTGTTATTATCTGAACTATTTCTCTTCCTCAGAGTTGAGTTCTGCATTTGTCTCTGCTTGCACAGATATGGTGTACCAGTTCTACTGGTCCTTTCTGGTTTCCAGAATTACAGGGGGTGTTACTTGATGACTTGATGAAACACTCTGATCATTTCTTTGTCTCCCGCTTCCTAAGTGTCCGTTCCTGGTCTTTTGGATTCTTCTTGCAAGGGACAATTGAAGGAGTCCAGAGTGAATATTGGAACCTAAGAGGTGGTGCCTGGATTGGGGTGCAGAGCCCTGGGAAAGAGGCTGTCTAATAGCTGCAGGGTGAACATTTATCAATTTATCAAGTCAAATATCCCTTTCACTTCCTGGCTAAAACTGTTCCTCCTCCAGCCCATACATTGCCTGCCAGCTGCCTTATTTTCAGAATGGAGACCTTTGTAGTTCTATCCATGCTTTCTATATGTAAGGACAGGACTTTCATTAGGATCACTGAACATGGACTCTTTATTGCTGTTTCTTTGCATTACAAGGGTAAAGTCAGAAGCATTTTCATAAAATAATGTATATAGAGGAGTAAACAATATGTAGCATGTCTAATGTACATTGTATTAGCATGTGCTTAATGGTGGGGATAGTCTACACCTCTGTGTAGTGTCTGGGGGAAATTAACTACTAAATATTTGCTCCCTATTCCTTCTCCCTACTCTGCCCCTCCTTTTCCCAGTTCTTCGTACCTTACCGGGTCACAAAGCGAATATCTGCAGCCTTCATTTCCATCCCTTTGGAAGTTTTGTGGCATCTGGCTCTTTGGATACAAATATTAAGGTAAAACCCACCTTCCCCTAGAGATTTACTTGCAGTGTCTTTGTTTTGTAGGGTGCCAGAAGTTGTTTTGTGGTACCTGTTGTCATTTCCCTGTGTGGGCAGGTGTGTTTGTGAGCGCTTGTGAAATCCCTGTGTGTGTGTTTTCACAGCAGTAGCTCATGAACGTGACTCCTCTGGTGTGGAATGTGGCTCTAAGTAAGGTGCCAGCCAAGGCCTGGTGTCAGCAGGCACAGGTGTCCTGGTTGCTGTGGGTTGTGTCTGTTTTTATCAGGCTAGTAGTTGACTGCCAGAACTGAGCTGCTTTATTTATAAGAACTACCTTAGAGGAGTGATTCTTGCTTGGGGATTTAGGTTAGAAAACAGCCCTGAGGTAAAGAGGGGTTCAGCAGCCCCTTCATTCTGCAGTGTCTGTTAGCTTGGTGACAGGGAGAGCTCTTGTTCTCACAGGACCCTTGGATTCCCCACATACTGCTTTAAACATATTTGTTTGCTTTCCTTCCCTGTAGCTCTGGGATGTAAGAAGAAAAGGCTGTATTTTCACATTCAAGGTAAAATGCTTCATTCATTTCTGTTGAGGACTTGTGGGCAAAACTTAAAGTGATTATGTACAATTAAATTCCCAGTTTTCCAGCATGAAAATAAGATCTGCACAATTTGTGACGTGGCCTGGCAAACCTCAACAGGCTGTATGGAAATATGAAATGGATATTATAGGATATCAGTGGATATCATGTGCTATAGTGTTGATGGCTTCAGTGGGCATGAGGGTTTCTTTATACTGTGACTGGTCCTCACTGCATTGATAAAATGATTCTATTCTTGGGGCCTTTTTCTTCCCAAAGAATTTGCTGTGTAATAATTTAATTTAGAAACCAGAGACTTAGAGTCACAGCACTTCTATCTGACCACGCGTAATTCTGTGTAATTTAAAATAGATTCTCATTTACAAAGCCAGATCTGTATTTACTGTACTTAAACAGATGGCAGAAATGTCTAGATTAGAGAGATCACACTCATTTATTGTAGTGTCTTGAGTATAGTGCTTAGTGTTGTGTGAGCTGTGGACTCTGTAAAACGCTTAATTGATTTTGTTTTATTACATTGCATAGGATTGAAAGACAAAAGCCAGACTACTGTTTGTTTTCCTCATTTCAGGGTCACACAGAAGCAGTTCGATGTCTCCGCTTCAGCCCTGATGGGAAATGGGTAGCCTCTGCTGCTGATGATCACACTGTAAAGGTAATTTATTGTGACACCCTCCTTATGTGCTTGTGGCACATGGGAATGCTGGGGTCATCTTTTTACCAGGCATTACCAACACTCACTCATAAACACCTTGAGTTCATTAGGCAGCTGCCTGAGCCCTGTGGCTTTGCAAGGACCAGTGTTTATGGGGATCATGTTCAGTGACCCCCAGGGAAGAGCTGCATGAGCTGAAATGCATTTACCCAACAGACGTGTTGGCACTATGTGTGTGAAAGTTCAAGGTTTGGTGGTGGTAGAGTTGTGATACCTGAACTGAGAGGCCTCGATCCTCTCAGTAAACCTTGCAGAATGAGTTGTCCACAGCATGTTGATTCATCACACCAATTTCTGGCTCTGCTCAGTTAATTCAGTAGGGGTATGTTATCATACATATTGCACATGCTTATCAGTCTGGAAATTGCTGCCAGGGCTGAGCAGAGCAGGAGAAGGAGTTCAGAAAAGTATTGACTGATGCAGTGACTTTGGTTTGTTTCACAAAAGGTATGGAGGGATAGGAGTGAAGGACTAGCTGTATTTTGAGTTTCACATGAAAGAAACTGATCAGGCATTCACTGGATTTTTAAGTGGAGACTAGAAAAAGGGAAGAAGGAATAGCTAAGAGATTCAAAGCTTTTGGATTTCTGTTTGTTCACTTCTAGATATCATCTCTGGGGACAGGTGGAACTGATGTGTTTTATCCCAGTCTCTAACTATAAACCAGAAACTTCTGGGGGACATGGAAAATTTGAAAGAGAATGCCAAAACAAAACAAAAGTCTTAAATGACTAGGATGGTACTCCTTCCCTGATCATTACTTTTTTTGACAGACTTGAGTCTGTTATTGGAGCAGGGAAGCCAAAAAGTTGCCAGTAAAAGGAATCCCAAGTGTTTTGGAATTCTCTAACATTAAATATTTAAAGTTAATATTTAACTTATTTAGTTAACATTTAAAGTTTAAATATTAAAACATTAATATTTTTTATCTGTTGTTTTTCCTTTCAGCTGTGGGATCTGACTGCTGGGAAGTTGATGTTTGAGTTTACAGGACATACTGGCCCAGTAAACGTTGTTGAATTCCATCCCAATGAATACCTTTTGGCTTCTGGCAGCTCTGACAGGTACATAAGGAGAGGGAGAAAGCAGGGAAATGTCTGTGTCTGTTCTCTTTCCTGATGCCATTCCTTGTAGGAACATGGGAAATAGGAATGTCACACAGCTCCGATGTGCCATTGCAAGAGCCAGACCTCTAGCCAGCAGGACACCCCATCTGCACTGGGCAGAACATGGAGATCTTGTCTTCTCATCCAATATTGATGGCTCCTTCTGCCACAGTAGAAACCAATGCATAGCCTCAAGCATCTCACTGATCCAGCTGACATCCTGTGTGAACAGCAGGCAGCCCTGCTCAGCTAGCAGGGTGTTTTCTTAGCTCTGGGCCAGCTCTAAATGCCTGTCCGTGTCTAGAGCCTCTAAGCATCTGTGTCTGGATTCATGGATCTTAGCTAGGCCAGCCTTTTGTATGTGCACAACAGCAAAAGTCATTCTAACTATTAGTGTTTTGTTTAAATTCTGGATCCTACAGTGATTTCTAGAGGGATGAGCAGTAAATTTTGTTCTGTTGTGTGTACAGGACTGTTCGGTTCTGGGACTTGGAGAAGTTTCAAGTTGTGAGCTGTATTGAAGAAGAGGCTACTCCTGTCAGGTACGTAAAATTCCTACTGCAGTGTACTAGGCAGAGACTAAGTAGGGGTGAAGGGAGGATTTCCTCAGAGAGAGACATTACTGGTTAGAAGTTTGAGCTGCTGGAGATGTTGCACAGGCCCACCAGGTTGCCCAGGTGAAACACCAGATCTCCAGGTTCATTGTTACAAATGGAGTGGGAGGTGTTCAGTGTAGTCAGGGGCCCACAGGGACTGAGCAGGGTGGGAACACTGTGCCTGATTCTCCACCCACCTTGCTCCCAGGTGTGTACTCTTCCACCCAGATGGCTGCTGCTTGTACAGTGGCTTCCAGGATTCGCTGCGTGTGTACGGCTGGGAGCCAGAGCGCTGTTTTGATGTGGTCTTGGTGAACTGGGGAAAAGTAGCTGACCTGTCTATCAGCAACAACCAGCTGGTAAGCCACTGCTCCAGAGGTGGGGGGAGGTAGCTGTGAAACACAAGATAAAATCCTCCTGCCTTCTTGCATGCCGTCTGACCTTTAAGCTTGTGTCAGACTAAGTGGCCAGGGCTTGCAGTGTGCCTAGCCCTTAGAAAAAGATCGTGAGCTTTTCCTTTCAGCAGCTTTGACTCCACTTGGTCTCTCTTTGGCTTCTGGAGGAAAGAACTGGGGCTTGATTTGGCCACTGTTTAGAAGCTGTGCTTGACAAAACTTTTACCCAAGCCTTTCCCGAATCACTGGCAACTTCAAGTTGAAAAAGCTGAAGCACTGAACTGAGCAACCCTCAAGTACAGTTGCTCAGGGTCAATCCTGTTCTCAAAAAGGCTGGTGTGCACCCTGCTCTCTGGTGAATTACCTTGATCTTTTGCCTCTGCAGATAGGAGTTTCCTTTGCACAAAGCACAGTCTCTTCCTTCGTTGTGGATCTCAGCAGAGTCCCAAAGTCAGATTCTATTCCTCATGGGCTGATCAGGGACGACCAGCCTCTTGTGCCACCTACCCCCACAGGGTCCTCCCTTCGCCGCATCTACGACAGGCCCTCAACGAGCTGCAGCAAGCCACAGAGGTAAGGGAGTCTGCTGGCTTGTTGAACTTCAGGATTTTAAGGAAACATACCAGCACTGCAGTGCTCTCTCTCTCAGGCAATACAGCTTCCCCTGACAGCATCTCTTTTTCCACAGCAGAGTAAAGCACAACTCAGAGAGTGAGAGGCACAGTCCTAGCAGTGAAGATGATCGGGATGAGAAGGAATCAAAGGCCGAGATCCAGAACCAGGAGGATTACAAAGAGATCTTCCAGCCCAAGAATGCCATATGTCAGTACCAGGGTTTATTGTGCTTTTGAGGGGTGTTTGGCTTTGAGCTGTACTGGTTCAGTAGATCTGAACTTTGGCTTACTATAACAGAGACTTCACCTGTGACCGGAGAGTTTAGAGAACTTTGTTACTCTTTGACTTTAATATTCTTTAATATTCTCTTTGGACACTGAGCCACAAATCATGTTGGAGAATAGCTGGAAGGTGGCACCTTTACTAGAGTGCAGTGATGTCTGGTTAAAGCTTGCCTCAGAATCCAGGGCTTCTTTGTAAACATGTTGCCTTCCTGTCCTGATTATGGTGTAACAGGAATTTCATTAGCTTAGACTTTTGTTATATGTAAGGTTAGCAGCCTCCATTAAAAAAGGAAAGGCAAAAGGTTAAAGCAGGCATTGATGTTTAGGAGGCATTATGCAATGCCTGTATTTCATATTTGTGTAAATGAGAAAAATGAGATGCCCTTTCTATAAGGAATTCATAGCCATTGTTTTTATTTACTTATATAAATCAATTTAACGAGAGGTGATTTTTTTCTATTATTTTTTGTTGTGATAGTGCCTTTTCTCAAGCTTCACACCTCTACAGCAGCAGTAAACCACAGGGGTCAGTTTTGTCCCTCCCATCTATGAAGTCTAAAAGCCTTTGGCTAAACTCAGCAATAGAGTCAAGGTCCAAAGGAGATACAACAAGCAGGGTTATCACTGATTACCCTCATGTGTGGAGTTGCTGGAGATCTCTCAGCTCCAAGGTTGACTTATCACTAATCTGTAGCCTTGGATGCTCCTTCATTTGTTTGTTTTTTTAATTTTATTCTGTAGGCCGAACTCCTCCTCGAAACGAGCCCTTTCCAGCCCCTCCTGAGGATGGTGAGTATGGAAATGACCACTTGGTGGGAATGGGGTTAATGACCCTCAAAAGAGGGAGCGCTGCATGTCTGCAGAAACAGCTCCTTGTAGTGTAGCTATACAGAACCTTTGCTCTCAACTCTTGAAAGGAACAATCAGTTTCTGCTTTCCCACTTCTTTTCATGTTGGTAGAGCCTGTAACTGCAAAGGAAGCAGTGAAGCCCAGCCCAGCTATGGATGCCCAGACCTCGTTGCCAAAGCAAGAACTTGTATGTACTGTGTGATCTGTTAATCACTGTTCGTGCTCCCTCTGTGAACCGTGTGCGAGTGCTGGAGACTTTGATTTCTACTCAGGCTGATTCCTTTACTGAAGGGCAGTAAAAGTGCAGCTCCAGGCTTTTTGTCCTGCCAAGTGTCTCCCTGAGCATCAGAATCAAGGCCAAGCCTCCAACAGGCAATGGCTCTATTGTTTTTGTTCATTGTGCTTGCAGTGATGTTTCTCCTTGCATCTCAAAATTGGGGCACTCTGAAGAGAACCAAGTGCCAGGTTTCTGCAAGTGCTTAAACTGAGGCTGTTTTGTTGCCAAAATTGTGAGCAGCTGATGGGGCAGGATCCACTATACTGGCTTGTTTAGAATTCTGTCTTAGCCTTCAGGCTGGCCACAGCCCATCACCCTAATTTCAAATCCTCACAACAGTAACAGCACTTGGCACTTCTGCTGGGGCATCTCTGTATTCTTTACAAGCTTAATTACATTTTGGTGTGTACCTGGGAGATACTTTATTGCCTCTTAAACTATGCTAGCAAACTGGAGACTGCTTCTGCATTAGAACCTTGCTGTGAGAGGAAAGCAGGTCAGAAATAAAGGTTATCAGATTACAGCCAGACTGTTGCTGCTAGAGCTTTTATCCAAATTTCTCTTGCAGCCTGATCCAGTCCAGAGGCCAACGATTGCTCCATCAACTTCTTCGACCAGAACAGAGCCTTCAGTGATTCCTGCAGCCAGGAATGAGCCCATTGGCCTGAAGGCCTCTGACTTTCTACCAGTAAGTGTCTCTGGGCAATGGTTTCCAGCCAATGCCTGTGTTGGGTGGCATCAGAAAGAGGGTTCAGAAAGTGATGTGAACACAGCAGCATTGAGCTCTGCTCACAAGGAATGTGTTACCGAAGCAGAGAGCAAGGGGTGAGACAGTCACTGAACAACTCCACATACTAGACAGTGATTCACTTAGAAAATTGGTGTCTGCCATTACACATATGTAATAATTTCACAGGAATCTCTGCCTCTTGCATCTTGGAGGGCTCTTGGTCTCTCTTGGGAAGGGTATTCCCTTGTTCTAAAAAAGGAGAAAGACCAGAGCATCCTGATGATCCCAAACTCTAAATGCGAGCACATTAAATTGTATGGCATGGGCAGGAATCAAATTGAGAGTCTAATAAATTGTGTAAGATTTATGATAAAATCTACTGATTCCAGATAAATGTTTCACATTAAAAAATAGGGGGGTTGTGAAAGCATTTCTTCATCAAAACATGTTGGTTTTTGAAAACTTACTTGAACTTCACCTTTTTTTGAGAGTTCTTCCAAAGCTTCAAACATGTTTGTGATTGACATAGTAGTAAAAGCAGAAAAGAAGTAACTGAGGTCAGAACAAATTGAGCATTTCCATTTCAAAGGTCAGAGAAAGCTCCCACCCTTCTGTGCCACCCTGCTCTGCTCTGTTTTTGGTGTCTGTACTTTCAGGCTGTGAAAAACCAAAGCCAGACTGAGCTTGTGGATGAGGAAGCCATGTCCCAGATCAGGAAAGGCCACGAGACCATGTGTGTGGTGCTCACCAGCCGCCACAAGAATCTGGACACCGTGCGGGCTGTATGGAGCACCAGTGACATCAAGGCAAGGACGTGGAGATGCCTGAGGCTCATGAGGGGAGCAGCTGAGCAGCTCTGTTTGCTTGTCTGAGGCTGATTCTGCCTCACACAAAACACAGGGTTTCACAGCTCTCGTCCCCAGGGATGCACCACAGAGTGCTGCTGTGTCCCACCTGCTGCTGGATGGTCACAAAGGAACGTGGAGAAAAGTCTCCCATAAGAGAATTCTCTTCCCTAACCAGCTTCACATTTCTCCTGCCTCGTTTTGGAAAAGCAGCACTTGATACCAATTTGCATTAGCCCAACCAGTTTGGGCTTTGCAATAGAAGAGTTTTTCTTCTCCTTCTCTCTCAGAACTCTCTGGACTCTGCAGTGGCAATCAATGATCTGTCTGTTGTTGTGGACCTCTTGAATATTGTCAACCAAAAAGCGTGAGTCCTGGGTGGGGGCAGCCCTGGGGATACCCAAGAGCCATCTGACTGGGAGTCAGGAGCACTGCAGCAGCAGGAAATGCATGTGCTTGTGGTCATATCTTCAAGCCTGCAGTTCCAATAACTGCTGGAGTTATTTGTGGCCAAGGAAAATCAAGGTCTTGGGGTTTCATAAAGTGATTCTGCTGAGAGGCAATGAAATCTATCAGAACTTGCCACTTTCTCTCACGAGGGGGAGTCAGTGCTTGCTCAGTGAACTTGAGTGCTACTGCCTGGGCATTTTTGCCAGAAAGTGTTATTTGTGTGACTCGGCTTTGTAAAGCTTTAGTCTCCAGTCTCGGGATGTGTTGTTTTCTTTTCAGGTCTCTCTGGAAGCTGGATTTGTGTACTATAGTCCTGCCACAGATAGAAAAACTACTCCAAAGTAAATATGAAAGGTGAGGCCCCAAGAACCTGGTGTGCTTGGGAGACACTTGGGGGGATAGTGATAAGGGAGCTCTGCTGGGCATTTTGTACCTGAAAGAAAATCCTGAGAAATCACAGCAGATACAGTATAATGTTGATATGATGCCTGGAAAAGAGCAGTGGAGTTGCCAGGTGGGTCTGGGAAAAGATACAGAAAGTGTGCATGGACAGGAAGAGCAGGATAGTGGGATTTGGTGTAGGTGTGTTGGATTGAAGGCAGCTCTGGTAGTCAGGAGGGGTCATGTCAATGTGAAACAAATGGGCTTTGCCCACTGCTGGGAGTGAAGCAAGCAGGGTGGGACAAGAGGAATGAAGTCCTCCAACAGCCTTGGGGACTCGTTGTTAGGGGGCAAAAGAATTCAGCCTCTTTCTTAAGATGGAGTTTCTGCTCTTCCTTCTGGGAGAGAGGCTCCTGCCAGAGTCCCTTGGCAGGACATTTCTGCCCTTGAGCAAAGAGGTTTCACTTGTTGTGGTATGTGCCAGGACCTTTGGAACAGGCTTGCTTTGTCAAAGCCTTGGAACCAAGATATGTTGGTACTTGGCTGTTGTTCTTCTCTGGCTACAGGTGGTGGTGGGGTTGTTTGAGGGCTGTGTGTGGAGGGAGCAGGAATGAAATTCAAGTGGGACCCGATTCTCTGTTTTTCAGTTACGTGCAGACTGGCTGCACATCCCTGAAACTCATTCTCCAGAGGTTCCTGCCACTCATCACAGACATCCTTGCTGCACCACCTTCTGTTGGAGTGGACATCAGCAGAGAGGAAAGGTGAGGCACATGATTCCAATGAAGTCCTCCTGGAACCAGCCTTTCTCTTGGGTGAGCTTTGTCCTCACTGTGGAGGCTCTGGTACTAGACTGGGCATGCCTTCCCTTTGTCTGCAAACACCAAACCCTCCTGCTCTGAGCAAAAGGCCAAGGACTGCTTTTCCCTCCGTCACTGTGCATTGAGTCACACCTATACAGAGTGTTCTCTTGGGTGCCATCCCGTGGCTTCACCCTCTGCCTCACAAGACACATGAGTTGTCAGCCAAGGCCCTGGATTTCCAATTAATTCACAGGATAGCTCTGCTCTGAGAATTGGCCTTCAGAAAGCAGCACCTCCTTCCTTCCTGGTCTATACTGCCAGAGGGGAAAGGGGAGTGAAAGAGCCCTTATGTGGATGCCATTCCCCTGTCTCAGCAGGACATGGGCTCAATGCCTGGTGTTTGTCTGCAGAGTTGTGCTCAGATTTCAGCCTTTTCCATGCCATTTGCAGGGCTTTTCTCTCCTGCTTGAGTTGCCTCCCTGGCACTGCAGGAACAGGCACATCTCATTGGCAACCGAGGATTTATGCTGTTGCTTTTTCGCAGGCTCCACAAATGCAAGCTGTGCTACAAGCAGCTGAAAAACATCAGCAACGTTGTCAAGAACAAGTCTGGGCTCAGTGGCCGCCATGGTAGTGCCTTTCGGGAACTGCTGCTCCTCATGGCTGTCCTGGACTAACAGCGACCACCTCCTCACATGCAAATACAAGGTGGCCAAGCTTCCCTCTGCTTGTGGTCTGGCTGGATTTCAGGTCTCTCCGTGTGTCCATCTTTTCCCCCCTGCCCTCCTCCAGCACGGCAGGGAAGTGGAATCTGGCTGGCTGGTCGCCCACCCAGCCCCGGTGCCTTACGGGCTGGATGGAGGACCTGAGTGGAGAGACGTGTGTGCTGTGTGAGGGACCCTGGAGGGCCTCACAAAGCCCTGTAGGGAAGCTGCTTCGTTTCAGCTCTTCATCTCATCGTCAAGCTCTGGGCTGCTCTGTGTGCTGGCCTTTCCCTGGCAGGAGGGCTCCTGCTGTCACCCCTCCTTCCTGCGTGTGCTGTCGGTTCTTGTCGCTTGGCCCCGTGGGCTGGGGCTGACTGGCCCTGCTCTGGCTGTGCAGTGTGCTGAGGACTGCAGAGATTGCCCCACAAACGCCTGCTGTGGGGTGAAGTGCCCTTTCCATACAGAAGGGACATCAACTGCCACGGGGGATTGGCTCCTTTGGCTTCATCTGACATGGACAAGGACACTGTGCCACTGTGCCGGTGCAGTTTCAAGGACCTGAACCAAGAGGAGGCTGTCTTTTGGCTTCTCAAACATCCCTGCTGGCACCCAGGGCCACAGAAGATTAGTATCTTCAGACTGCTGAGATCTTGAGTCTACCTGAACCTGTGAAAATACGTGACTTAAACAGGACTCGTATGTGTTTGCCTTTGGGGGTGAGAATTTGGGAGGGTGGAGGAGCAGAGGGACATGGACTGATTAATGTCTTTCTACATCCACTGGACCACTCTTAGAGGTTCATTTTTGTTTTTTTCCCCCCCAATAAATGTCTGTCAGAACCTTTCTGTCCCTCTTTCTTCTTTCCTCTGGGGAAAGAGGTTCCTGTTGGTGCTTCCTCTGCTCTTCCCAGCCTGTCTCCCATTTTATATACATTGGAGCCTGTTCTCCAGGGATCTGTAACTTATAATGAATTTTATTAAAATATTTGTAATTTTTTTTTTAAAGTTGTGTTAAATGCCTGAATCTCTTGAAGTCCTGTTCACCTTGGCACAGCTCCTGTGTGACCCAGGGGGAAGCTGACCATTCTTGCCCTTCCTGCTGGGAGGCTGTGGTGAGAAACAGGAGAGCCAGCACCTGAGTGGCTTGTGAAAATCCTGGGGGCAGTTTCACTCTGCTGGGTTGTTCCCAGCCCAAGGAACAGCATCATCATTTGGGGCTTGTCCTTCTCCCTGGCTCCACGAAGATCTCCTTCTCCACTGACCTCAACAGAGGGGCAGTGCTGTTACCTGCTGTCTCAGCTCCTGAGCCCAGCCCAGGTGTTTGGAGGCAGTTTTGGAGAGGCCAGCAGGAAACTGATGCTTCATCCAAACACAGTCAAGTTTTGGGAACTAAGAGTGTGCTCTGCTCTGCAGCTGCTTCCTGCCTCATCTGGTGATAATCCCATGCCTAGACACCCATGAGGTGTGAAAAGGCTCCTCCAGCCTCCCTCCCTGGAGGGAGAGGCATAGCAGGGAGAGGCACGAGCTGGAGCAGGACCTGGCAGGATTTGGGCTTTCTTTAGGTTTAACCACTCATTGTCCTGCCAATTGTGGGAGCCTGATAGCTATGATCAGGGAGTCTGCACAGCCAGGCTGGCCTGGGGGCAAGGGAGGGATGGGATGAGCTTTTCCAGCTGTAGGGAAGATGCTGGGGGTGAGAGACACCCACCCTGTCCCAAGTGGGGTTCAAGAACAGTAGCATAGGAGGACTGGCTTTAACAGTTTATTTAAAATAAGTTTTGTTACAAAACAGGATATTTTTTAATTATTAAAATACATAGAAACATATAATCATACAAAAGGCTAAATTTATTTTTCCCTTTCTTTTGTTTTTAAATAGAATGTGCTGTGGAAGCATGAGAGGAGAGGGCTGTGGTGGAAAGAGCCATCAGTGCATCCAGCAGGTATTTGCAGCAGGAGGAAACGTACCCACAGGTGAGTGCTCAGAAAACCAAGGGCAGTGCCATCCCCTCCCATGCCCCTGCCAGCTACCATCCCCATAAATAAGCCAACAGACTTTTGGGCTGGAGGTTTGGGGTCTTTTTTGTTTGTTTTCTGTTAGTTTTCCATTCCATGTCCATGTAAACAGGTATAAATATTTCAAACACTTTCATCTTGACCACACTGTGATCTCTCTTGACAAGACAACCAGTAAATAACTTTACAATAGCTTCATTCAAGACTGCTAAATCCCTCCTGGTGCCGTGTAACACAGGCAGCCCGTGACTGGCACAGGGCTCTGGCAGCACCAGCACCATGAGGAACAGCAGCTCTGCTCATGCACAGCACCAGGGGCCTTCATGCAACAACAGGGCTTGAGAAAAGGGAAAGGAGCTGCTGGGATTTTTTCTGACTTAACATGGACAAAGTGCTGCTCTGAAAGACAGGACTGTGGGGGTAGCAGAGGCACAGCCAGGGGCTGGCCTGGCTCCAAGAACCCCTTCCAGCCAGGTCCCATCGTAAAAACAAAGCTGGGGAGATGGAGGGAGCACCCAGCAGCTCCCCACTCTGTCTAAAAACAACTGTCCAGCAAAAATAAAGTCACACAGCTGAGCATCTGAGGGGGCAGTTTCCTGCCCAGCACCACTGTCCCCCATCCTGAGAGGGGATCTGGCTGCTAGGAGACCCTGGCCCTGTGCTGCTCATTGTGAGAGGTACCCTCACCCTCTGGTCACGGGTCCTGGTGGCCAAGGGAACAGCATTGAAGCCTTCATGTCTTCCAGCAGCTGTCTCCATGTCACCATGAGTGACACTGGTCCTGGAGTGGGTTTGGTGCCAGAGCTGGGAGCTGGCACTCATCACATGGGGACTGGCCTCAGCTTCCCTGGGAGAGACAAGTGTGGGTCACAGCAGGCAGGGCCACAGCCACCAGTGCCCCAGCCCTGTCTGGTGGCAAAGTAGGAGGAGCTGGTACCACAAGCATCCCCAGGAGCATCCATGCCCAGCCCAGCAGCCCTGCCCTGCCTGGGAAGCGGGGTGAAGCAGAGCCCTCCACCAGCGCCCGCCGCAGGCACTCACCTGGCAGCCACGGCTGCCCCTAAGTCAGGCTGAAATCGAAGGGGAGAGAGGTTCAGCCTGGTGGCATTGCCTCCCCCACACCCCCTGAGCTGCCAGCAGCAGCTTCACACCAGGGTGCTCTTGGGGAAGCACTAACCATGGCTAGTTAGCAATTAGTTAATGAGCTGTTTATGAATCTGCTCGCTCCCACACACAGGTTTTGCCACGGGCTGGTGGTGGGAGCCTCCTTGGATGGAGGGACCCTGTCTGGGCTCTCGAGGTGCCCTACCACCCACCTGATGTCTGGAGCTTCCTGCGGATGGAGGCGGTGCGACCCGAGAGCTGCCCCGGGCTGTGGGATGCGTGGCCCCGGCCAGGTGTGGCTGCAGAACCTGGTGAGTCACCCTGGGAAAAGATGGGACACAGCCCCAGCATCAGCCCATGCCATGCTCCAGAGGGAAGGAATGGGCATGGGCTCGTGGTCAGATTGTGCCTGCCTGGGTAGTGGTGTCCAAATGTGCTCCGGGGGCACCACGGGCTGCTGCAAAACAGGGCTTGGAACAGCCAAGGTGACTCGGACACCACTGCTTGGGGACAACCCCTATCCCACCAGGGGATGGTCCCCAATGGAGCTGGCTCCAGGGGAACACCCATAGCCCTGGGAACCACGTGTCAGGGCAAAACAGGGGGATCTCTGGGGTGAGGTGGAACAGGAAAGGCACCAGCAGCCCCTTGGTTACCTCCAGCTGCTCCTGGCTGGGCCAGGAGACCAGCTCAGCCTTGCGGGAGACAGGACCCAGCTCCACAGAGCGAACCCTCTCAGCAAACTTGAGGGAGCACAGCGTCTCGCTGGTGTTTTTCTCAGCGGGGGAGACCTGTAGTCAGGGAGGAGCAGGCAGAAAGTCACCCTGGCAGCTGCCTGCACACCCTGGGGGCTCTCCCCCACAGCAAACCTGCCGATGTCGGACAGTGAGGTACTATTATTAACCTGCCCCTCCCAGGACCCTTCCATCCATCTGTGCCCCTGTCACCAACTGCCCCGGCGTGAGGGACAGCCAGGAATAGCTGTGGCAGGTGGCAGGGGCTGGGGATCACAGGGCAGGGGTGGAAGAGTTGGCAGAGTTTAAAATCCTCCTGGCAAGACAGGGGATGGGGAGATGGCAACATCCAAGAGCGTGCCTAGAGGGGACAGCACCCATGTGAAAGCAGGAGGACAAGATCGTGAACCTTCGAGTTCTTTCCTACCCCTTGGCCCCATCTGTGAGTGCAGAGGCGGGGACAGAGCTGCCTCTGGCACCGCGACTGCAGACCAGAAGATGTCCCCACGGGCAAGCCCCGTCCCCTGGTTCCAGCCCAGCTCCTGCCTCCAGCATCCCTCCCACCTGCCCCAGCGCTGGGGCGAGAAGGGACCAAACATCCCAAAAACCACACTGACCGACCACAGCCCCTACCTGCACCATCATGAGCGTCTTGCTGTCCCCGCTGAGCGAGTCCTGCAGCAGGTAGGTCAGCTTGGAGTTGCGGAAGGGCACGTGGCCCTGCCGGGAGCGCAGCGCGTAAATGACATCGCCCAGCGCCGAGAGGGACTTGTTGATGTGCTGTGCCTCGCGGAGCCGGCTGCCCTCCGCGCCCGACCGCCCGACCCGCTCCGATCCCGCCAGATCCACCAGGTTCAGCTTCCCTGAGGACACACGGCCAAACCCCCCCGCTGCCATCAGTGCCCGGCCCCGCACACCCTGGGAAGCTGCAGCCCAGGCGCCCCAGGGAGGGGCTCGCCCTGTGACACCCACCTGTGGTGCGGAGCCCCGTGCTGTGGTCCAGACCACGGACAGTGATGATGAGGAGGGCGTGAGAGCGAGAGCTGTGCTCGTTCAGGTTGGTGCATTCTGTCACCCGTTTGACGTGGCCAAATTCGAACACCTGGGGGAGCCCGGAATGTTGGGGAGGGGGGGTGAGGCCAGTCTGCTCCGATCCCACAACAAACCCCCTGTGATCCAGGGATGTAAACTGAGCAACAGCCCCCCAAGGGGCTGGTCCATCGGGGTGACGACTGCTGTCAGGTCACAGCCTGGGTAATGCACCAAAGGCAGGGGGTGACAGGCAGGGCACTGCGGTGACAGCCGCATTCCACTAATCCCTCAAGAACCGCCTGGGCCCCACGCTTTTATTTTTAACCCCCTCTGGCTCACCCCACGGGACAGTGACCGCCACATCACACCCAGGGACCTATTTTGGTCTCTGTTGCTCCCAGGGATTCAGAAATACTTCTGAATCCCGAGGTCACACACCAAAGAGCCCTCCTCAGTTCACTGCACCCTTGGTGCCACCCTCCAGTGCCCACCACCCCGTTNACCAAAGAGCCCTCCTCAGTTCACCCTCCAGTGCCCACCACCCCCGTCTCCCCGCACCTGGTTGATGTCCTCCACACTCTGCACTCTGAACTCGGTGAGCCCGGGCACATAGAGCTGCCCGCTGCCATCAGGGCACAGCTTGATCTCCAGCTTCTCTTGTGGCTCCTTCCCCAGCAAGTCCCTGGGCACAAGGGCACCCATTACCATTCCCATCCCAGTAGGGTGCTGGCTCAGGGCTGTGTGCCAACACTGCCAGAGCAGCCATCTCCTGCTGGGAAAGCTGCACATCCCATTTATAGACCTCAGCTCACTTGGCTCCCATGTGCCTCCTCACACCCAACTCAGATCACTCTTGCATCCCTGTTCCCCATTATTGTCATGGATGTGCTCCCAGCCTTCTCCTGGCCTCTCCTGCCTGTGGCTGGTCAGGGGAGGAAAATATTTCTCAAGTTCCCAGCTCCCAGTTACAAATTCCTAAATATAGCATTCATGGGCAGGGGCAGCAAGGGAGAGGGGGATGCCCCATCTGCTGCACCAGGGCCGGCAAGCGGGAGTGATGGCAGGGCTGGGAGCCTGTGTAAGTGATAGAGTTCATGGGAAGGGCAGTATGCACCAAAATAAATTTAAAAAAAATCCTTGCACGGCCAAATCCAGTACTCAAGGCCCTGGGAGAAGCTGTGAGGGCAAAGCGGGGCTGACAGGATGGGGGGGAGAGCAGCATGGGGTGACGACCAAAAACTTCTCCCCTCTCCCAGTACCTCAGTGCCTCGTTGTAGATCTCGGCAGCGCTGACAGTGATGGTGTAATCCCAGTCAGCTGCTTTGCCCCGCACCTCAGAGAAGAGGAGCTGCAGGGCCCGCTGGTTGATCCCTGGATTTGCTGCTGTTCCCTGATGGATCGGGGTGAGAAACGGGGAAAAACACCTTCTTGCATTTTATTCTGTATTTTCTTCTGAGCAGTAGCAAAGCCCAGGGGGGTGTTGTGGAGCATCAGTGACCATCACTGGTGCATGATGAGTCTGAGCTGGCCACTAACCTGGTTGGGGGAGGGTGGCAAGACTGGGCACCATGGGGTGGGAAACTGATGAAAAAGATGGAAGCAAAGCCAGGCAAACTCACCTCCATGGTGTAGGTTTTTCCTGCCCCTGTCTGCCCATAGGCAAAGATGCAAACGTTGTAGCCATCAATGCAGGAGGTGACCAGGGCTTGAACCTCCTGAAACACCTGGGGGTGACAAGAGAGTCAGGAGAAGGTGGCTGCATCCCCTCCTCATATCAGCAGCGTGGATGGCAGCACCCACCTCCTCCTGGGATGCTTGTGGGGGGAAGACTTTATCCAGCTCAAAGGACACCTGCTTCCCCTTGTGCAGGAGGTGCAGGACAGCATCATCATCAGTGTCGAAGGTCACTGCATTGGACGCCTCCGGGCCCTCACCATCCTCCTTTGTGATGGGGCGGACTCGCCCGAAAACACGGATGTTTCCTTGGAGGAAGGATGCAGGGATGATGTCAGCCCCAGTCACCATCAAACACTGGGTGGGCCGAATGCTGCAGCCCGCTGCCGACTGAAGCATCCCATTCTCAACCCAATCCCCTTACAGGGATGCTCCCCTGTCCATCCTGCCCTGCCTCAGGGACATGCTGTCCTACAACGGGACCTGCCACTCCCCACACACCTTTCAGCCGCACCAGCTCGTTGTGACACTTCTTGCGGAGCTGCAGCTCCCGCCGGTACTTGCGCAGCAGCTCCCGGTTGGTGCTGTGCACCTCCTCGATGGCCTGGCTGATCTGCAGGGGTGGAGACCAGCAGCCCAGTGACTCCCCACCATCCCCACTCCACACAGAGGCGAGACGGGGTGGTGGTCACGGAGAGCCTCACCTCAGCCCTGGCGCTGCGCAGGGTCTCCTGGAGGAGCAGGGGGAAGTCGCGGACCTGACGCTTCAGGCTGTTGTAGTCGTGGGTGAGGGTGCGCAGCGCCGGCTGCAGCGTCAGCAGGTTGGTCCGGACACCTGCAGGCACGAGGCAAAGGTGAGGGGCAGGGGACGCCGCAACACTGCTCGGGCAACCCTGTGAGACCCCTGCACCCTCCTCACCTGCCAGGTTCTCGTGCACCGCCTTCATCTCCACCTGGGCGCGGGAAAATGCCTCTTCGATGGCGTGGTTCTTCTCCTCCTCCATCGCCTGCATCTCCTCCACCATCTGCCCGTGGGCTCGTTCCAGCTCGGCCTCATACATCATGATCTGGGAGAGCAGCAGAGGGGGGGTGACACTGAGCTGGTGCCCACTTGCTGCCACAGCGTGTCACCTGGAGAGACCAGGCAGGGAACATGAGGTGAGTTCTGATTTACACCTCTTGCACTCAGACCTGAGCTCGAAGCTGAGCCTCCGTCTTCTGGGAGCTCTGCAGCTGCTGCTCCATCTCCTTCAGCACCTGCCTCTGCATCCCCACCTGCTCCTGCAGGTACTGGTTTCGGGACTGGGTCTCGCACAGGGCTTGTTTTGCCTTGGCTGACTCCACCTCCACCGTCTTGATGATATACTGGAGAGAAAAGCACCCAGAGATGGCATGTACTGGGGAAACAGCACCCGAGGCGCCTGGGATGGAGCTGTTGTTGACTCGAGGGGGTTAATTTAGGAAATCATGGTGCTGTGTTGATGTGCTCAGGGCAAAGAGATAGGTGGCACTAGCAGGGCACCCACTAGGCACTGCAAGGCACCCAGCCCAGCCAGGGGAGATGGAGAGCCCCGTGGTGCTCACCTTTATCTGCTGGGGCTGGGACTTGAGGCTGGCAATAGTCTCCTGGCTGTCCCGCAGCCGCCGGCTGAGCCGCTCCTCCTCCTCGGCTCTCTCTGCCAGGGAGTCCTTGAGCCGCAGCTCCACCTCGGCCAAGCGGTTCGTCTTCTGCTGCACCTCCAGGTCCAGCTCCACCAGCTTGGCCCGCGTCTCCTCCGCCTCCCGCTGCAGCTGGGACAGCTGCTCCCGCAGCCCGGCACTCTCCTGGCCACGGAACACGACGGACAAAGCTGCGTCACCCATGGGTGCCCGTCACCCTCCTGCCACCGCTGCCACCGCCAGCTACTCACCTGGAGGTGGGGGCAGTCCCGGCACGGTGCCTGCTGCTGCTGCCGCCGCAGCTCCCGCAGCTCCCCCTCGCACGCCTTCATCTCCTGCCGCAGGCGCTCATTCTCGGCCGCCAGCAGGTCCCGGTGCTTCTCCGCATCCGTTCCGCCCTGCCGACGGGAGGGGATGGAAGAGGAGATGGAATCGTGATGCGTCCCAGGGACCTGCTGTTCTGGGGGAGCCCCTCCTTGCTGTACCAGCGAGTCCCCAGCTTGCCATGCTCAGGGAGCACCGGTCTCCTGCCACCACCAGCCCACGGCATGGAGGAGCCCCCCGTGTGCTGCACTCTGCCCTCCCCACTGGGGACCATTCAGCCTGCTGCATCCACCTGCTGCCCCCAGGGAGCCCCCAGTCTGCCACACTCAGGGACACCCCAGTCTGCAGCATCAGGGAGTCCCCAGCCTGCTCCACTGAGCCAGTCTCAGTCTGCTGCTCTCAAGGGAGCTCCAGTCTGTGACACCCTTGGAGCCCCAGCCTGCCATGCCAGAGCCCCTGACATGCCTTGGCAGCCCCAACCCCGAGAGGGGCTTTCACTTTCCACCTCAGGGCAACGTGCTGGGGGAGCTTTGCCTACTGTGTCCCAGGGTCACCCGTGTGACACTGCATTGCACAGAAAATCCCATAAACTTTCATGTCTCAGTGTCTCTTGGCTCTCAAGGTCTATACTGTGACCCAGGGGAGGTTTACTCCACCTTTGCCCACCCTGTGTGCCCTCTTCCTTCTCCGGGACCCAGAGCCCCAGTGTCCCTTCCAGGCAAAGGTGGCTCAGCCCTGATCCCAGTGACAGCTCACCAGCTCCGAGCGCAGCCGGCCGATTTCCTGGGCCTGCTCCAGGAGCTTCGCCTTCAGAGTTTCAACCTGTCAACACACACCAGGTTAACCAGGAGGTGCCCCAGCAGCTTTTGGAGGAGACCCCACAATGCCACCTCAGCCACCAACATCCAGTCTGGCTCACACTTTTGTTATGCCTTAATTTTCCACCTGGCTCTGAGCGCCTGATTCAAATGAGCGTTAATGAAAGCCTTTCTTTGACCTTGTTCAACCACGGGTATAATTTGTCCATGCTGAGCATTAGCAGAAACCATTATTAAAAAAAAAAAAGGCATCATCTTTGGAGAAGGTAAAAAACAAACCTATCCATAACTGCATTTGAAGAACCAGAAGCGCTTCATCCTGCCCTCACAACATAGCTTCATTTTACTTTCTCTATTTTTCTTTCTAGGAAAGTTATCTTGGGACAAAGAGGGAGAAGGAGTTCTTCAAGAGGGCCATATGTCTGAGTCTGACAGGAGGCTGCTCCCCAGTCATCTCCATCCCATGAAACAAGGCTGCCCTGCCTGCAAAACCAGGTGGATTTCAGAAATCCTCAGCTTTTTTTGTGCAGTGAGACTCTCAAAAAACCTGCGATTATTCAAACAAACAGCAGCAGCAAATGCTTAGTAAAGCCAGCAGTCTCATGGACTGTGTTTTAATGGGGTTTGCTCACCTGATATGTCCTTTGTCCCCATACCATAAAACCTGCTGGGTGAGCATCACCACCTCCCCAGAGCTTATCCCAGAGGAAGCCAGATATGTCTGCATGCTTCACCACCATCCCCAGCTCCCAGCCCAGCTCCCAGTTTCCCTGCTCCAGAAAGCCACCAAACCCCTCACTGGGACGTGCCTGGATATCGCCCCATTCCAATAACCAATTCCATTCCAATAACCAGCTTTTTCTCTAAGCAACCAGCCCTCCACGGACCACAGTTTATGAACTGCTGATTAATAACCAAAGCAGATGTGCTGACACGGGGCTATAATTAATCTGGTAAGTTATTAAGCCGCGCCCTTGCAGAGACGGCAGCACAACGGGCAGCACCTCCGTGTGCCCCACACTCGGTGGGGCTTGGCCAGGGATTCCACAGCTATGGGCAGGGGAATGCAGCTGGTATCAGGATCCTCCTGCCTCCACAGCTGGCTGTGCCCCCGCCCTGGCTCAGGGCCAAGCGCTTCAGCAGGAAAACCTCATTTCCACATTCACTGAGGGAGATTATTAAGGTATTTTTATAAGTATTTTTAAGAGAGGGGAGGTACTGAGAAGACAGAGTCATGGCTTGTCCCGGGGAAGCCGCCAGCCCAGCCAGCTGGTGCCTGCCCACCATCCCCTGTGCCGGCAGCACCCAAAAATGACGATGCACCTCCATCCCCTACCTGCTCAGGCATCTCTGGCTGCATCCTGCTCTCCGGAGGTGACAGGGACTCCTTGGCAGCTGGATCTGGCTCAAGCCGTGGCCCAGCCATCCCTGAGCTTTGGCAGTTTGGGTCAGCACCTCACTCCAGCCGGCGTCAGCCGCGCTTGCTGCCGAACTGGCCGGCGCGGGGCCGGATCCTGCCGCACTCTCGCTTGTGTCACGCAGAGCATGGCAACCAAATGCAGGACAATTACCTCCGCCTTTTTGACACCCGTGGAACAAGCAGAACCTGACTGTAACAGCTCCCACAACAGCCACATGCAAATCCCTTTACGAGCAGCCAGAATTTCCATCTCTCTGGGACGACCCAGGTCCTTGTGCTGAGAATGCGCCTGCATCACTGCATTAGATGGTTTTTGGGGGAGGTCTAGTCACGGTGGCCAAAAGCTGTCCCTTCATCAGACAACTCTATGCCTTCACATTCACTTCCCACCTCCTGACTCTTGAAAGTCACTAAAATTAAATTGCTGGGTCGGTCAAACGAGCTGATCCTGTGGCAGCCATCCTGCTGCAGGGCTGCGTCCCGATGCCCAAAGCCCTCTCAGCCACGTCATGTCCACAGAGCCACACACCTTTGCCAGCGTGGTGTCACCCAGGGGACTGCAAGCATCCCAAGGGAGGTGCAGCCAAAGCCAGTGCTCAGGAACACCCAGCTCCCAAATCATCCCTACACGTCCCAGTGAAGAAGATGCTCAATCATGGAGGTCCTACACTCCTTCCAAGTGCAGCCCTCACCCACTGCACACCACAGCGCTCCAGCCAAGCCACAGACTGAGGTTGGAGACCCTGACAGACCTGCTCGTGTCGCCCTGTGTCCACCATACCTGGCCTTGTAGCTGGAGAGAGAGGGAGAGCTCATCATTCTCCCGGGCAGCAAGCTTCTCCTGCAGCCCCAGCAGCTCCTCCTGCAGCTGCAGCTTCTCCTTCTGCAGATGTGCCATGGAGGCCATCACCTTCTGGATCACTGGGAAGGGCCGGGCTGTCGGGAGGCTGGCACGTATCCCACTGCAGAGTCTTCCTCCTGCAGCATGAGCAAAGATGAAGCTGGTCAGGATCTGGCCACCTCACTGGGGAGCAAAATGCCAGCCATGGGGAGAGTCCCCAGGGGCTGAGGTGGAGACGGAAACACAGGAAATAGGATTTGCACAAGTCCCACAGAGAGCAGTGACATGTTGGGAGGTGCATCTCGAGTGGCACAGTGCTGACCACAGCAGGCTGGGCTAACGGTGTGGTCTGGCCAGCTGAGCCCCAAGGCAGGGTGGGAGCCAAAGAGATGTGCCAATGCCAGCAGAGCATCCTAGGCCACAGCACAGAGCACCTGCCCACATCACTGCACTGTGACCCAGCCTCATCACACGCCAAGATGCTGCCGCCTCACTCTGATAACAACCGCCTTCACCACGGTGCTGATTCACCCCGGCATCCTTTCTTCTGAATGAGCAGGTGCTGGTGGAGAACCAGTATGTGATCATGTAATTAAAGCCTGCGTCATTACACACAAATATAATGGAAGCTGAATTAAAATTATACGGGTACCCTGAACGGCTGTATTGCCTAATCTTCGCATGTTTGGCTTTCTAACCTTCCTAGTATAATTTTAAACATCGTCTTCTGCATGTTAATAGAGCCACCAGTGCTGACAGAAGCCAAACTGGCCATACATCAGAGCCTACCAAATGACCTGGTAGTTCCCAGGAAGAAATTAGCTGGCCTGACTCATTCCCAACGTGGGGATGAGGCACTGCGGTGAGGGAACTGGTGGCCAGGGAATGGCTGCCCGGTGCCCTTCCCTGCTTGCCATTGGATTTCATCCACTGCCACCAGAAACTTGAGGTTTCAAAGGCAGGAGCTGATGCTGGGAATTACTGTGCTGCCTGTGGGAGGATGCTGCCTGCTTCATGAGAAACGTCCTGAATGCAAGAAGAAAGACTTTTTTGTCTGTGAATCAGACTTTCTACCTCAAAAAGGAGTTAAAGAGGCAGCAGCACAGGCAAAAAAATGCTGAGACAAAACCACAGCTCTCCTGCTGACTGCATGCCATGGGACTTTCAGGCTGAAAGCTCAGCCCAGCTCAGGCAGGTGACTTTGGTTTTCTCTTTAAAACCAACACACACAAAACCCACCCCAAAACTTCCAAAGTTGACAGGAATGCCAGCTCTCACCCCTTGGGCAGCATGCAGGGATAAGACAAAATTACAGGCTCCTGTGGACACACCGCATGTCTGCACACATCATCCATGCTAATCCTGGGCTGGGGCCCAAGGCAGAGCCAGGCTCAGAGTCACAACACTCAGCTGCAAGTCAAACTGCTGGGCATGGATAACACTTTCCTTCACGCTCCAGCACCTTCTTCCTGAAAGAACATCTATGGGAGAGGACACGCTGCCCTGCATTACATCCCTCACTGGGCAGATGCATGGATGGTGATTCAGGGTCTGAGTGTGGCACAGCACACTGGCCCTCCTGCTTTCCAAAATGGTCTGAAACCTGTTTGGAAAGATGCCTGTTTCCTTGGCTCTGCCCCACTACCATTGCCACATAGACCCCCTTTCTCCTGCTTCCCTGCCCCTTCCCAGCAGCCACCCTGCACCGGGAGTTGCTCTGGGATGCAGCTGGGGATCATGCCAGGAGCAGCTCCTGAGATGTGCCCTGACAGGCCTGCACAATTCAATCCTGACTGAGAAAGACGTGGAACCACGGAATTTCCCCACCCCAGCGCAGCCAGGCATGCTGCAAGTGTTTCCACACGTTACATTTTCCTTAAGAAGGAGGAAACAGTGGATTCACTGGAGCTCACCTGCTCTGTTCATCCAGCTCAATAATTCATTGGTCCCTGTCACCACCGGGCAGCTGGCTGGTGTTGGATTTCTACTGTGACCTGCCACCCCTGGTGAGGCAGCCACATGTCTAAGTGCAGCCCCAAAGAGGAAAGGTTTCTGTGACACTCACCAGCAGGTACCAAGTGCTCATCTCATCCCATCCCATCCCTCATCTCGAGCACCCACCACTGCATCCCGGCTTTCCTCTTACCCTTTTTCTCCAGGTTCATGGTGGAGGCTGCCTGCACTGGGGTGGGAGCTGCTGGCTCACGGGGGGATGCTGGTGGCTCCTCCGTGGCCGGTGTCAGGTCCCGGTGCCGGGTCTCCTCCCGCCGCTTGCACCCCCTCTCCCGCAGGGCCTGTGTCCGTGAGAAGAAACAGGTCACAGAGCGAGATGCAGCAACCAAACACACCATGGTGGACACGGTGACAGCAGCCAGCACTCCACTGGGCTGGCCAGGAATGAGCAGGGTGCAGAGGACAGGACAGTGCAGCCCAGGGAAACCCTCCCTTCACGGGAGTTCAGTGTCGGGAAACTGCCACGACAAACTTATGTTGCTTTTAGTTCTCCCCCAAAACAACTCCTTTCCTCAGCTCGACCATGCAGTTATACTGAATATTACCTACTTTGCTTTCTATGGCCTTAAAAAATGACCCTGACTTGCAGGCAAGGATGAATGTGAAGTCGCTTGCTGCAAGCTGTGGCTCAGGTAATGCCATACCTTCTGGGAGGCAGCTCATCTCTGAAAAAATCAGAGGAAATCTGTAAGGAGCTTTTGGAAAGCTGACATAAAAGGTGATGATCGGCCCAAGCTGTCCCTGCTCAAAAATGCCTTTTCTTACTTATATCTTATCTCAGAGCCTGGGGCATTTCCCCTCGAGCCAGTGATGCTGAGGAACCCTGTCTCACCCCAGCAGAAGGGCAAATACTCAGTACATGCCAGTAATTTGAGAATAATTTGGAGTGAGGCAGTGGCAGCATCCTGCTGGAAAAGCCGTGCTCTGTGGTGTCTCTGCATCTGAGACTCCAGAAGGGTTTTGCTGGAGGGAATTCATTGAGACTGATGTGAGATAAGAAGGTGTTTTCCTTCTTTTCAAAGAAAGGGAATTTGAATGACTTGCCTGAAGCCCAGCATGAACTAGTGGCAGCAACACCAGTACATAGTGTCCCGACACTGTCCCTGGCTGGGGCACCCTTCCACCTCCTCCTCCTCCATCCCACGGGCAAACACCACCTTACGGCACTGCATTTTCTTATCACGCGTCTGCCTTGACCCCTCCTGCTAACATGACCCCTAAGTGACCAAGAAAATGTTAGTCCCCAGCATTTTTGATGCCTTGTGACGCTCCAGAGATGCTCTTCCCCCCTTATGCTGGGCAGCAGCTCTGCTTGAGTCACACAGTGCTGGGGTCCAGGCAGAAACTGACTGCAGTGAGGGAGGGAACCAGCCACCTCTCACTGAGGGATGGCCCAGCAGGGTGCAGGGCACCTTCCCCACCACCCCAAAACTGCCTTTCCCACCCAAGCCACAGCTGGCTCGATGCTCCTCACCTGGAGAGCCCGGCAGAGCCCACGGGGGTTTGCAGCGTCTGGCCAGCTCACGCTGAGGATTTTATGGTGAAGCAGTGTAGGCAGCAGAGGAGCCCGGGGAGAGGTGCCTGCTCCACTCCCAGTGTCGAGCCTGTCCTGCCCACAGCCTGAGATGGAGCAAAGAGCATCACCGGATCAACCTGAGAGCCCACGATGGACACAGCCCTTGGCCCAGCTCAGCAAACCCACCCACTCCTCCCTGCTGCCGCCAGCACACCAGTGTGGCAGAGACGGGGCATGACTTTTATTAAAAATCTTAATTATGTTAATTAGAAAAATTAGCCCTTCAGGGGGCGGAGACTCCTTGCCAATGACTAGCAATGAGAATTCAGGGTGTAACATCCGTCTGGTCTCTGCAGGACCAGATCCGTCCCCCCACGAGGGACATGCCAGTTCTGCCCCTTGCCAAGCCACTCCACTTCCTGAGATCCTATCTTGGAAAAGCTGCCAAAGCCAGCTTGCATCACCGAAACCAGATGAACGGACCTTGACGGCGTCACCTCCCTCCACTGCCCCCAAATATTTCCTTTATTTGTCAGGCGGCCAAACCTGAAAGCAGCCAGGGCAGCAGTTCCCTGCCTTGCTGAGCCACTCAGAAGGAAAACAGAGACTCGAGGAGCCTTCTCCCACGCTGTGTCCTCTGCTACAGGAAAGGCAGCTGGCAAGGGCTATGTCCCACTGCTTGGGGACCCCGTGCCCTCCCCCTCACCACCTGCCTGACACAAGCACCACCACCATCACGGGCAGCCAAATCTCTTCTCCGTCAGGCAGGAAAAAAAATCAACAACCCACAAATCAAACCTCAATAACGCATTTTTTTCTCTAAAGTCATCCAGAGGCGGTTTGGCCAGAGGCAGAAGCAGTGTCTGAAGACAGACATGCCTGATGAAGTTAGTCTATCACTCTGGACTCCTTCCCAGTCTCTAATTATCCACAACATTTCTCGCGCGCTGTGAAAACTGAGCGTTTCCAAAGCACTGGCTAATGCCCCGATAAAAGGTGATGAGTTCCCCATCCCAGCACGGGCAGCAGCAGCCGTTGGGCAGAGGAAGAGCCGTAGTCCCGTTTTCGGAGGCTTTGATGCTAATCAGCACTTGGCTGGACTGGCCCAAGTGCCAGGGAAGAAGTAGTGCCCGGAGAAGCGACTATCACTACATAAGGATGGTGAATACTGAAGCCAACAGTAAAAAAAGCTCAAATAGAGGGGATCCAGCCTCCTCCTTTGACAAAGCCCATTCGGCACCACTGGCGAGGGAGGCAGGAAGGGCTGTTTTCCAACAAGCGGCTGCAGGTTGGGGCAAGCAGCCGCCCGCCTGCCTGCAAACCAGCTCAGCCATTGCAGAGGAAAACCCCGACTAAACTCACCCACGGGGTCCATGCACTGAGGAGAGATAAGGAGACCTTCCAAAGAGCCGAGGCCGGGGTGAGGCAAGGGCCCTGTGTCAGCCCTGTCATGCAGATCCCTCCGTTTTCTTTCTTATATGTTAAATTTTAACCTGTCTCCGTAAGTTTCCCGTTCAGAAGGGCCAGAAGGGAGATGAAGGCAGTCCTCTCTGCTCACCCCCTGGCTGCCCACTGCTTTGTGCCTGCTTCCGAGTCCCCGTTTCTCAAATCTCGAGCTTCATCCGGAAAGAAATGTGAAAAATGCAGGCTGGCCTGTTCCCAGCCTCTCCTTCCCCAGTGAGCAGGGCGTGAGCGCGGCGGGCTAAGCCCCAAGGGACAAGGACAAGCCACCGCGCCGTACTCACCGTCCGGGGCAAGGTCCTTCGCCTTCCAGGCGGCTCCAGCGGAGGGCCCGGATCCCAGATCCCAGGCTGGGCGGGATGTGATCATGGCACGGGGGTCCCGAGTACAGCAGCACCTCTGCAGAGAAGCGTAAGGATGGACATCTCAGCTGGTCCGTGTCCTGCTCTGAATCCCAGCGGACCGTGGTAGGGCAAACTACGACGGTAACAACGGCCCCGACTCCCAAAACCCGCAGGAAGTTGCACCAATCCCGATTTCGCTCCCGAATAGGCGACAGCCCCGGGCTCCCTCCTTGCTCCCGGCGGATGTGACATAAACAGGGTCCGTAATTAATTTACTCATTCCTGAAGCCTCTCCAGGCCCCTCCTAACCTCGGGCTGGGGCTGACTTAGGGAGTTAGGAACTCCGGGACCGCGGGCGGCCCCGCACCTCACACACCGCACTGCACCGCCCGCTCCACACCGTACACACCGCACCGCGCGGCACCGCCCGCTCCGCGCTGCACCGCAGCCACCGCACTCGCCGCACCGGAGGCCGGGAANGGGGCCACTCACCGGGCGCTGATCGGCGGCAGCTGCGGGGCGGCCGGTACCGACCCCGGCCCCGTCCCCGCCCTCCGGGGCACTTCGTTACCGAAAGCGCCCGGCTCCGCCCCGCGCTCGTTGCTGTGGAAACCCGTGAAACCCCCCGACGGGCGGCGGAGGCGGGGCTGCCCTTCCCCGCACGGGGGGCTTGCGGGGCTCCGGAGGGTTCGGCTGCGGGGAACTCCGGGGGCGTCCAGGGGACACCCCCGGCTCCTCTCGCCAGAGTCCTGGGCGCTCAGGGGAGCCCCGATGTGCTCCCATGCCCTTCTCAGGGCGTCCCGGGCACGCCGTGATTCCCTGACCCTCCCTCCTCAAAGCCCTGGCGGGGGGGTGCCGGTGCGTCCCGGGTACTCCCGGTGTGTCCCTGCCCTTCCCACCCCAACCCCGCTGCTTCTCGGGGAGTCCCAGTGTAACTGCATCCCATCCCTCCTGGCAGAGCTTATCGGGGTGAACCTGGGGGACTGTGGGGACCCTGGTGTTGGTGACCTGCACAGCAAGGACCAGAGGTGACAAACCATGCCCTCCTCACTCTCCGCCACATTCCAATCAAGGCCAAATACTGGTGGATCTGCTGGCAGCGATGCCAACTGGCAGCCCAGGCTTACCAGGCCCGGGGACACAGATTTCCCATGGAAAACAATGTGTTTCTAACCCAGAGGCATGAAGGAAACAGCCTCTGACATGCCAAGTCATTTACAAAGGCCCTGGTGTCAGAAAGGCAATAGAAAATCCTTCTTTAAATAGAATTTATACACATTTTTAGGGTGTGATTTGTATCTACCTGCCTACATTGCACATACAAACCTCGTGGTAATGGCTGGTTTGGATGACACAAGTCACTCATGACTTGTTCATGATAATGAACTGGCAGTACCGGATATTTCCCACAACAAAGCTGAACTTGGCATCCGCAGTGATGGCAGCAGGTGCCCCATGCTGATGGCTCACATCTGCACATCTGATGGCAGGCTGACCTGTGGGACACGTGTCCCACACAGGTTTGGGGATGCAGAGGTGGCCATCCCTTGAGAGAGGAGGGTTTGGTGCCAGCCCTGCCGAGCTGGGAAGGAGCAGACTCTGCCTGTCAGTGGGGTGTGCCTTTCACTCACTTCTGGCTGGGTTTGGTGCAGGATTCAGCCTTGTCTTTTCATCCTGGCATCTTCCTCTTAGGCATCCCCAGAGACCCCCCACTGGAGATGTTGCCCCATTCCCTGTTGTGAGCCAGCTACATGGAGCAGGGTCACAGGGAGTTACTGGAATGGAGGTGACAAGCTGCTCTAGTCACTCACCACAGGGAAAGGGAGCTGCAAAGGGTCACCTCCATGTCCCCATCCCCTTGGCACAGCATGGCTGAGAAGCCAATGCCATCCTGGCCCGGCATTTGCCTCCAGCTCTGCACTGCAGCTGCCATACCTCCACAGCCAGTGAAACCCTCCCAACCTCCCCTTCCCTTCATCAGAGGTTTATTGGCACTCCCTGTGTGGAGCCCTTGGCAGGGATGGATATAGGTGTGTGTGCCTATAGACACACATCCATATGTACATATAGGTACCCGGAGAGGCCCTAAACACTTGCTGATTTGCATAAGTTTCCCATTATTTGTGCAGCTCCTTCAGCTGGTTTGGGGATAATATTGACACACATAAATTTACTTTCCTTTTTGATAGCAACTGTAAAGCTGTATCACCACTGACTTCACTCACGAGCTGTAAGGGTAAAATAAATGTTTATGTAAATGACTTTAACTGGTAAGTAATTTCCTGACTTTTGACTGCTTCAGGTTTTTAATGGTATTGCAATTATGCAAAGCACATAAGTTGTATCAATTACATCAAGTAAGTCTACATTAAGCAGGCACATGCGTGAATTCCCCAGTTTAGAAGAATAACTTAATGAATAAGCATGGAGCAAAATCTGAGATGCAGGAAGGGTTCTGTACCAACAGCTCTATTCAAATAGTCACCTGTGAGCATTACAAAACCCACCCCTCCCAGCTGCAGGGCTGTTTTTTGGCTAGGACAGCGTGGCTCTCTGGCAGCCCCAGCTCAACAGGAACAGGATCTTCAGGGATACAGAAACAGAGTTACTCTGGATGCACACTGGTGGCCAGGTACATTTCTCTTTCCCTGCACTGCAATGCTGTTTATCTCAAAAGACCTCTCTGGATCCCAGGGGATGCCCATTTGCTGCCAGACGGGCTGTGGGGCTTTGGGAAGTGGGGAATGAGTGGAAATCCCTGCAGGTACCCTGCTTGTACCCCCCTCTCTGCAGGGATTCACCTACACTGGCTGGAACAATCTCAGCCTGGTCTCCCAGCAATGCTCCCGTCCTCCTTTCCTTGGCTGTCACGTCTCCGTGACCTGAGTGAGCACCGGCTGACGACATTGCTGGAGGTATTTTTAGAAATGCTGCTTTGCAGGCAGAGAAAAAGCAGCGAGTGGCAGGACTTGCCAGCAGCAGCACCCTCCTGCCAGCACCCAGCAGGTAGCAGGAAGGCTCGATATATCAATGACCATCAGTGCTAAAACAGCCGCTCTCCGTGAGTGGCACTGGCAGTGCCAGCCCGCCACAAGGCAAGCTGCCGGGGGACAGTGACCCTGGCATGGGTTTAGCCCTGCTTTTATCCCAGCCTGTGCTGCAGCTGAAAAGCATCACTGCTGTGGTGCTGTGAAGTCAGGCAGGTTAATTCGCCTTTTACTTGGGTGAAGGGAAGCTCCAGCGATCGAAACACATCACTAAGTGGGGCCCTTTGCACTGGACATTTGTTCTGCCCTGAGCAAATATTTAACCTACATCTGTAAGACAGATGAAAAATACCCCGAATGCCAGAAAAAATGTATCTCCCCCTCCCTCTGGGCAACCTGATAACCTGGTCCAGGCATGCAGGCAGGACCACGCCTGATACCTAAAGCCTGTTATATAGAGGGATGTTCAGTGTAGGGAATTCCCACCAGAAGCGCCAGACATCGTGAGAACATGTCCCCAGAGCACAATCAATTATAAACCAGCTCATTATTCTAATTTTGCTCCTCCTTGAGGAGGTGAGAGGATTTCTCAGCGTTGCTGAGGCATGGTTTGCAATGTCAACATGAAATGCTTCCCAAAGCAAGAACAAGCCCCCTGAATTCCTACATTCCTACATTGCCATTTCACACAATGACAGAAGATTTAATTAAGTCCTAGCATGCTCCTGAGAAATTTAATACTCATTTTAAAGTTCACCAGCTGAATTAATTCCACCCTGAGGCTCTGATCCTTGAGATAGGGTTGTGTGGAGCTGGGTGGAGAGCAGGAGCTGGGGAGGGGTGTTGCAAGGATTGCTGCTGAAATCCAACACATTGGGATACTGCTTTGGATGGCAGTGGGGGCTTGGCAGCTCAGTCCCCCTTGCCAAGTCCCGTGAGCTGGTTAGGCCGGGTTTGGGCAGCCCAGGGCAGCTTGGAGCCAGTCCACAGCTGAGGAGCTGGACACTCCAGTTGGGAGCTGCTGCACACCACAGTCAGCTCTCCCCATGTTCCCCCATACAAATCTCCTCCAAATCAAGCAAATGACAAAAGCAACATCTTTTTCAACCTGCTGCCTTCAGGTAGAGAAAACCTCTGCTGTGCAGGCAGCCAGGGCAGTGCCGTGCAAGATGGAGCAGCCATCAGGTGGGCAACTCTTCCTTCCACCCCTCCGAATTTCCTACCTCGGACTGCGTTGCAGAGCCATGTAACCAAACCTCAGCCTCTGTCTCCCTTTTACCTACCTTTAATCTTTGTCATATTTTTCGGCTGGCTTCAGATACAGCTTGGGTTTGGCTTTAATGCCTTCCCTATGCAAAACAGCGCTGGGCTCATCCCGTGCCTCTCCAGCTGCCTGGGGAGCAGGGAGCTGCTCTGTGGGAGGGCTGCAGCTCACCTCCTAAGTCATTAATGTTTCATGGCATTAATCAACACAGGCTCCTGCTTATAAAGCACTTCTTAGAAACAAGGCTAAGAATAAGCACGAGGTGTCCCGGCCGAGGCTAAACCCTCTCTGCTGGCTGGGGGATGCCCGTGCTGCTTGGAGCAGACTCAGCAAGGCAGCAGCTTGGTACCAGGTAAATACCATCCAGGCCATTTTATCCAGCAAATAAAAATTCGGGCTGCACTGGAAATATGGCTGCATCCCAGGAGGAGCTCCTGGTCTGGCAGGAACCCATCAGCAGTCCCCCAGCTGGTGCTTACAAGGTGTCCTTTGGACCCTCCACTTGGCACCCTGGGTGCTTTATGCAATTCTTTTTAAATAACGAAATGTCTGAAGAGAGAAGCTGCAATTGGGATCTTTTCAGAATTTTACTCCTTCTAGTGCTCATTTTCTCCTTGAAGCCAAGGCTTCAAGTGGCCCACAGTGCCACTGAGCCCCTTGGCTGGATGACACCAGTGCCAGGGCGTGCAAAGACAGGCTTCAGCTTTCCTCTGCACAGGCAGAAGGGAGGGGAGCCACCTCCTTTAAGAAATTGAGTCAGTGCTCAGCAAAACCATTTATTATTAGTGCCCTCTAAAATGTGCTTGACTTTGGAGAAGAAACAAAGCAAAAGCAGTAATAATGAATAATTTAGAGAAGAGAGTTTTGGGACTGAAGTAAGTGGCTGTGCCATGTTGGGGCAGGGGCTGGAGGAATGCAGCTGGTTTAGGCATGGGCAGAGGAAAATCAGTGAGAGCTTCTACGGGGATGAGGGAAATATCCCTGTGGTCATAAAGCAAATGCGCCCGTGTGAAGGAAAATATTGTGACGGTGGGTAATCCACACAATGGGCTCAGCTGCATCCCAACAGCAACGTGAGAGCTGCACCCGACAAAGACATGAATATGCAAATGAGGTGGGATATTCACCGATGGAATTAAATAGCTTTTCCACTAACCGGCTTTGACTGCTCGATATCAAGCTGTCTGCAAAATCCCACTGAGTCCGCCCCGGCACAGGCACAGCACACTGGCCCACCAAGTCCTCAGCTCATTCATGTCACCTTTAGATTCTACTGTGCCCTAGGAATGCTCAGCAGGCACAGTCCAGCCCCTCCACTTGTCCCACCGTGTCCCAGCCCCGCCGTGTGCAGGATGCTGCCCCACCACTGCTCTGCAGCTTTTGGCACCAGGAGTCCTCCAGCGGGCTGGAAACATTATCCTCCCATGGATTATTGACACCCAGTAGATAGAACGGATGTGTTTGCACTGCTCAGCTCCAAGTCCCACAGCAGCAGTGCCTGTGCCAGAGCCTGGGTGGGCACCAGCAGAGCTCCTTGGCCACAGCCCGGGGATGCACTGGCTCAGCGGTGCCAAGGAGCCCATTTGCATCCAAGCCCCTTTGCCTTGGGAATGCTCCTGCCACCTCCATGCACTGCTGGTCGGTCTGCCGGGTGATCTCTTCCCCACTGTTATCTACGCTGAGCCAAAGCATTCCAGCCCACTCATACTATTACAGCTTCCCACTCACCAAGGGAAAAGGCTGAAGTCTTTCTAGTTTAACTTACTGGAGCATATTTCATGGTGATTTAATTATTATGGATCTAACTGGGACCAAATTCTCTTTTTTTTTTCTTCTAAGGTGCAATAGAGATGATGAAGAAAACTCCACTCACTTGAGAGTAAGAGTCACCAGAGAGATCCATGAATCTACCTGCCAAAATTTTGCAGGACAAACTATTTTTTCCCGTTAACACAAAAACAGATGCACAACTACCACAGAAACTCATCCTTAAAAAAAAAAAAAGGCAAAATTTCTTGTTCCTGTGTCGGTGCTTCAAAGATTCTCTTGCAGCAGACTACAGAATTACAAACTGCAAATGCAGTGGCAGGATTTGTCCTCAAAGCAGGTTTTACACCCACCCAGGGTCTTCTGCTTCCTGGCTGAGCCAGGGGAAGTTGTGGAGACAAGCAAAGGAAGCATTGAATTCCAGCCTCCCTCTAAGATTTGGGGAAAACGGAGCAGCACGGTGCTGTGCAAGGCTATTTTAGAACAGAAAAGTTTTACATCTACGCCCAATGAATATTAAACAGCCACACGCTTCAGCTCTGCCGCCTGCACCCGGCGCTGCGTGAGCAGATTTAATTTCTCTTTATGAAGAGGAGCAGACCCACACCCGTATTTTCATGCATGTGCCTTAGAGGTGAACGGGATGTGAAGGGTGAACCCAAGTCCTCTTTGCCAGGAGATCCCTTCAGCAATCACTCACAACTGGAAAAACAAGGAGACATTAAGGAAAGGCTGGCAGCACAGGCAGGAGGAGCAGTCAGCAAGGGTTTATGCAGACTTACATGGAATAACTGCCAGCTTGCTGGGAATTCCATGTAAAGCTTCCAGGGCTTTCGCGTGTGTTTGCAGATCCAAGAGAGGTGTCAAGTGAAACAATAAGGATGAGATTGAGGAGGAGGTGATACATAAGGTGAGACCAACACATGGCTGGGATGCTCAGTGTCCCAAGTGAGGTGGGACTGGGGTTCTCTGGGGCTCAGGCATCTCTAGTCAGTTATCTTCACCTTCAGCCCACCAGACAAAACGTGCTGCTGAATTAACCCAACAGCAAAATAAATACAGGGCCTGTATGCACACATCCAGGCATGTTGCATGAGAACAACTCCAATCCAGAGGCATTTTGCTGGTTCTCATCCTCAGCCTTTGATTTTGACACCGACTGTGCCCTGCTCACCTCCAGCCCCCACCACTGCTCTCACCTGTGGGCCCATCCAGGCCAATCCTGGTCCTGGGCACATTTTTCTGAAGTATCCTCCTCCACAGGCCGGTCTCTGCACGGTGCCCACGGGTCGGCAGAAACGCCCCTCGAGGCGGCGGCGCTCGCCCTCCTCACCGCGGGCAGGGATGCTCTCCACAGCCTGCATCCCACTCCTCTTGCTGCTCCCCTGGCTCCAGCCCTGCACCGACAGTCCTGCCAGCGCCCACAGTGTGTGCATGGCTCAACACAGCCTGGGAAGGGGTGCTGAGCTCCGGATACAGCCTGTGGGAACCTCCCCTCAAGCCTCCCGAAGATGTTGGGAGCAGGCAGTGCTGGTGTGGCCGATGCTGGCAGCTCCCTGGGGTGGGTGGGACACTTCACCACGCTTTTCCACACATGATGCCACACACCCGACACACCGGCATTGAAAAATCGTTCTCTTATTGTCAAGGGCTTTTCCGACTCTGTCCCAGCCTCAGGGGGAAGCCCAGCGCAGTTCTCCTCCTTTAATAAGGACCAGTAAATGCTGTTGTAAAGATGGTCTGTAACGGTGCCTGGTACCAGAAGGGTCCTAATGCTGATGCAGAGCCAGGGTGGCAGGATCCCCCGGGGATATTTCACTCACTGTCAGCCTCCCCAGCGAGCAAACGTAGCCAGAGCAGCCTTTGCTGCCGAGTTTCTCAACCCATGCAAACCTCTTGTAGCTCTGTCCCATCCATGAAGAGAGACACAGAAAATACTGTCCCCTTCACTCCCATCTGCCAGTGCCTTAAGAAAATGAGAGCTGATTAAAGTCCATCCCCTCCTGAGCACCATTGGTCCCCAGCAAATTGCTGACAGCACCGATTTAGGGGCAGTGGCAGACAGGTGAACTTCCCTCCCTCTGCAGACATCCGGGCTTAGACGGGTTTGGGGTTGCTCAGGTCTGAGCATTTGCTATAGTCAAAAGAAGTGTTTTAATTGCATAGAATGAGCGTGTTAATCGGCTATTTTTTACTATTGCCTGATAAAAGGTTGTTTCAGGCAGTGCCTTTGCTTGGCGACCTCCACTGCACACCTGAGGATGCTGAGTGGGATGGGATGGGAAGGAGCTCCTGTGCCCACACCACGCATCAACCCGCAGCGGCTGGAAGGCCCTTGTAGCGCCAAAAACTCTTGTTTCTCAAGGCACGCCAGCTGAAAAGCCCCATTTCCCTCCCATTAATCTCCACCTGCCAGCACTTTCTAGAAGGCAGTTAAAAGCAGTGAAACTGGGGAGATTTGCAAAATAAACAGCGATCAAACCAAAGCTCTGGGTTCCTGCTCGGAGGGTGTCTGCCAAGACACACAGATCGTATCAGGCTAATTTACAAAAGGAAAACCGCCCTAATTAGTGTTCAGGAAAGCACTTTAATGAGAAGAGCATTAGTGCAAAAAGCGAGAGTGCCAAGAGGTCAATCTGTTCCTAAATGCCACAAAAACAGGAAACGGGGCAGAGCCCACCCAGGCTGCAGCACCATTTTCTCACTTCTTAAATAACATCTCAGGTTATTAGTGAAGAATTTATAAAACCCAGAGCCAAATGCCCAGTGGCAGAGCGGAGCCTGTACGCAACAACCTCTGAGCGCGGCGATGCCAGGTGTGGGAAGTGCTCGGACGTTCTTGAAACCATCTCTCCTCCTTTTCGGGGCAGAGAGTGGGTTTTACGGCTGGAGTTCCGCCCCGTGGAGACCAGAACGCCCGTCAGTGCCACGAATCCCATCTCGCTGGCGGCTCTGACGGTGCCCAGTAACCATAGCAGCGGAGGGGTTTTCACGTGATACTGGTATTTCTGCAGCACAAAAGAGCTTCTTATCTGGAATGAGTAACTAGTCTGGCTGGGCTTCATTCCTTCGGTTACCGCTAAGACAGAGCGGCACGGGGCGGCTCATGTGATGCTCACCCTGGGGAAAATTCGGACCATCCATGTGATGCTCATGCCGGGGTGAATCCGGACCAAACAGGGGGGACACGGGAGGCTCCAGAAGGCCCGCGGATGCTGTCGCTGGCGCCAGGGCAGCAGTCCCGCTGTGTGCAGGCAGAGCCGGCACACCCCACCTCTTCCGACAAATAAAGCTGGGAAGGGAACATGGGCCGTCCTGGCGAGCTGAGGTTTTCCAAACGAGCATCTGCAAACCGTGTGAAGCACTTTGGGCCACGCTGGCCGTGCCCAGGATGTCACAGCTCAGAGCTGGCAGGGGTGTTCCCTGCTCAACCCAACCTGATTTATCTCGCTTCTCCAGTTGTTTACGTTTCTTCTCAGATTCCTTCCAATTTAATCCAAGAAAAACAGTTTTGAGACTTTAACTGTTTGATATTCAGCTCTTTTCATGCAGCACATGACTTCTGCTTTTGCAGGAAAAACTGCATGAAATAACGTAAGTTTCCAGGCTTCACTTCTTCAGATGACTCAAACCCAGCTCGATGATGTTACACAGATGTCCCTAAGACATTCACCCCAGGGCATGAACCAAACTGAGCAAGTTTCATCTCAAAATGAAAATGGGTAAATGAGGAAAGAATGAGAAAAGGAGAAAGGTCATCAAGCCCGAGATCAGCCTAAGATGCTGTTAATGAACACTGGTGTGGGCATTCGTGGGCTTGTGAACCTCTGTGTGACCCCTTTCCAAATGGTTGTCTGGCTGTTTTTCAGGGTGTTAATTCCAGTGGGACCATTACTGCACTTAAAAGGAGCTGAGAAAAGGACCTTAAAAGGACAGAGAAAACCAGACTTGTATTAGCTCCATTTTAGAGGAAGGTGAAAGGGATTCAGAGGGATTCATATGCAACCATGACTCAAAGCAGAGCTACACAAAGGAAAAAAAGTATATATAAGCAGAAAAAGTGTGTTACAGACTGTGCCATGAACTAGGAGTGTGTCCTGCTGGTTAAGGTCTGCAGGTTTCAAGGTTAAAGTGCTTAATTTTATTTCAGCCTTTCTAATTAAACACCATTTAGCTGGGCTTTCCATTTATCCTGCAATTTCTTTCTGGACCTTTGTCTAATCCCAAAACCTGCTTATTTGCTTTTACTTTCATTACAACCTTATCAGTGATTAACCTGCAGTTGCACTTAATCTTTTTAAAAGATTGCTCTGGCTATAAATACAGAGAAGCTACCTGCCCTGTTTGTACCCAGAGGAAAACAACTTCCTCCACTGTCAGATGTCTGTGGTGGGTTACACTATTCCTTCTGTAAGCTGATCTTTTTAATGGGAGACATTTGTCTTCTTTAACTTCATATGGAGCATTGAATCAGTATCAGTTCTCTGAAAGACATAATGGCACAGACCACAAGGAGTATGAATACATCTTCAGTATAAAAGGTATATATGTGCTTTAAAATACTTTTTTTATATATATGTGTATATATAAAGCCTCCTGTAAAGTTGCTACTTGTGAGGCAAAACCTATCACATTCCTACAGCTCCAACAGCAACCTCTGCTTCCTCCTCCAGCAGTTCTTTATTCCACTTATTTCACTAAAAAGCAGCAACAGCTAAAATATCAGTGCAAGAAAACCTGGTTTCTATGGCAATAAGCAGCTGCCCAGCAAGATCCCCCAAGTACTGCAGTCATATTATTACAGAATCTCATATCAGATCGACCCAAGACTTAAGGACATCAAGTGGAAGAAGCAAAAGCTAATAAGAAATGCAGTAAAGGTACATGGAGCGTTACCAAATCCATCAGGAACGTTCCAAGGGCAGTTGTAGGGAACACTAAGTGATAAGTGGGCACTGCAAGACAGTTATTGGAAATACAAAGAAGCCCATTGTAAATACAGCAAAACTGGTAAATGAATGGAATTACAAAATTCAGCAGAAAGACAATTCATAGCAACCCCCAAACCAAGAGGCACTAAAGTCTCCTCAGTCTCCCCGTAATTTCTAAATCGTCCTGCACAGCAAATAGACCTGAGCTCAACTCCCCAGCCCAGCCCGTAAGCCCAACCCTACCTTGACCTTAATTATTACCTGGAGAATAATCCCTCCAGAGAACTAAAGCCGTAAACACATAGCAGAGAAGGATAATTTCAGATCTCCCTGTGGTTCCAGAATTACCAGTTATGTATCCATCACCATCTCCTGCTGCATGTTGAAAACCAAGATCTTCAAGCAATATTAGCCATTTAAGAAAGATTTTTTCCCCTCCTACTGGTGATTAAAATAAAAATTACAATTCTACTCCCAGTATTACATGGCCTCTGAGCCTCTAAATTATTTATTGGAAAATCTGTGAACTGCACGTGAGGACTTTCTGGTTTTGTTGGTGCATCAGTGAGCAAAAAACGAGACGACAACTGGAATGTTGGAATAAATCCACAGCAAATAAACGGTAATCTACACAGTGTTTATTGTAGACACAGTGAATTATGAAAGTAATTTTACAGCCCACTATTTATTTAAATGCTTTTTCTACACTGTATCAAATCATAGCAGCAAATCAGAGTCCTAGTTTGACTTTTGCACGTTTCCTGGTTTGATTATACGAATATTTATAGACTGAAAAACGTGCACAGCAGTCCCCACCAAAACCTTCCACCCAGCAGGAAAACACCTGCAAATGACTGAGGACAAGAAATATTCGGGGAGGTTTGGGTGAGTGCAGTCTCTCTTAAAAGAAAGCAAGCCGTTGTGAATTAATGCTAACATCTATTCTGCCTTTTTTTTTTTTTCTGTCACAGAAACCCATCTATTTTGCAAGAGAAAGGAAAAAAAAAAAGCAACAAAAGAAGAAGGTCTCTAAGGAGGTGAAGATCAGCCCCAGGCTGGTGAGGAGAAGTGGGATCACCCACGGGGGTGACGCCGGTGCTGACACCCTTCATGAACAGCCCAGCTGTCTCACGGCCAGACCTGTGGAACCTGCAGCACTGCTCACAGTATTTGCTGAACACCTGAGAAGTCCCTTGGCCGTGGCCACAGGGCTGGTCCCTGCAGCAAAACCTGCCCCAGCTTTTCCTCCAGAGGATGGACACACTCCTCTCTCGATGGAACTTGCAGTGCTGTGGGGATGGGGCCAGCCACAAACTTGGGATCTGCAACACCTTATCTGGTGCCGTCTCACCCACTGCTTCTCACTTCTCAGCTCTCCAGCAGCTGGTTCTGGTTGGAGCTGGGCTTAGGGAAGATGAGGATGTGGTGTTGGGAGAAGGTTGGACACCTTGAGCTGGGTGTACTGGCTGCTAATCAGATGTTCACCTTCCTTCCAGTGCCCTGTCCCAGGCAGCTGGGAGAGTGCCTTCACAAGTGCCCTGTTTCAGCAGCGAGCAATTCCAGAGTGGCTTCTCCGTGGGAAATGTGGCCGAGGGCCAGACAAGTGACTGAAGGGCTGGAAATTGGCTGCTGGAAATGTGAATGTCACTGAGGTCCAGCAATAACTGCAGGGGAGCACACACAGGCTCTGAGCTGACTCTGAAAACACTGTCTGGGAGGCAAGAGCACTTACTGCATTTCTTAACAGCTGGGAACCAACTCAGCTTCTCTCCTCCTGCTCTCTGTTTATCCCTCCCAGCAGAGGCAAGTTGGTGCACCCACGGAAACCCAGTGCTGGAAAGGAACTCTAAGAACATCTCACCCGGGATTGTGCTTCTCCATCCCTGAAAGGTGCTTATCAAATCTCTCCATAAAAGCCTGCAGTGATGGAGAGCCCTTCTCGGGGTGGACTGCTGACAGGAACTCTTCCCAGTGGCAAACCCAAGGTGGCCTTGGCACCACGTTGGGACCCTCAAGCACCTTGCAGTCCGTGCCTGGAGGACAGACCTTGGCATTCTTGAGACAGTGTGATTTGCTCCATGCTTGATTTGTGAGCATAGTCCACATCCTTTTCGGGTGAATCACTCTCCACTGCTGCTGTCAACCTTGAGCCCAACAGAGAAACCTTGTTATTTTTCCTCCCTGGTAGTTTCTAGCCAAGCTGTGACTCAGCTGACAGAGGTGAATAACTCTTCATGCTTTATCCCAACACTCATTAACCATCCAGAGCCATAAAAAGCAATTTCTTCCAGAGCTCTCCCTCCATAAGGTTGGATTTCAAAGCAAGAGGGCTGGCCTGAGATTTAGTGGGAAATTCATAAAGATGCTCAATAAAAATTGATCTGCAGAGCTTGGAAACCTTGTATGGTTCTGAGTCATATGGCAGAGGGTTTTATCAGCATCGAATGGGGGTCTGGACAGAAAAGAGAGGCAGATCCTACCCATAGCACATAGTGAAGCCTACAGACACTGTGTGGAAGTCATTAACAACAAAAATCTGCTACCCCAGGCATTAGCCTGACTCCTCTGCCTGCCCCAAGACCTGCTGCTGTTTCATTTCTCTTCTTTTTTTTCTTCTTCTTTCTCCGAAATCTCTGCAGCAAGGATTTCCTCATCTTCTTGTGCTGTGGAAATCACACGAACGGTGACTAAATGATCAGAAGATTCTGAGGATATTTCTTCTCCCAGGCGGGTTTGTGCTTTGTGGGAGGTGACAGGCGATCTCTGGTGCACTGGTGATTTTGGTGGGGTTGGACTGAAACTGGAACCCTGCAATAAAACCAATTAAAAAGGCAAAATCAACCTTATCCTGCTACCCCCAACACTGTGACTGTGCTGTGCAAAGCCAGGCAGGTGTTCTGTGGTTCCACCACAGGATCTCTGCATTGAGATTTCAGTTGGTTGCCCTGTGAGAGGGCAGCTGGATTAAGTCCTGTGTGTCTGGAGAAACACATAGAGAAGAGGGCAACAGAGCTTTCTCACACCTCGTGCACTAGCTCTCATTTTGCTCCTGAAACATCTGGAGGGGCTGATTTGGCCACACATGGCAGAAGTGGTGTTGTGAGGGATGAGCCCCAGACTGCCCTGTCCTTCTTTAAAGAGGAGCCTTAGAAAGCTGCCCTATGGATGTGCCAGGGCAAGGGGTGTCCTTCCAGCAGTGGGGTCCTGCTAACCCATTAGTGGGGTTAGTTCCCAAAATGTGCACCCTTCAGTGATGGGCCTTTTTGCCACTACCCTACGGACCCTGTGGTGCCTCTGTTAACCATTAACTGGTTATGAATTAGTGTTAAACACCACATTGTGTGAAGCCTCATTGTGCCTCTGTGAAGGACTGCAGAAATGCTGCTATGCTTGGCATCTCCCTGGGTGTTTACCCAGCCTCAAGGCCACCAACACACTTCCTATCAGCTACTCTTTCACCTCCCTCTACGTGTCCAGATGTGATAGTCTGCAAGGTTCCGTGCTGGGAAGGGTAACAACAAGGTCTGCACAGAGACAAAATTTTGTTTTCAAGTTTAACTGAGACAGTTGGAAGAAAAAAGAAAATAAAAAGGGCAGGGCCATTTTCTTTTTCAGCTGCTCATGACAAAAAGCAGGAGGTTTCATGCAGAGCTAGCAGGACAGCATTGCCTGCTGGGGAGACTTCTGCCCCAACGGTGCTGGGAAAGCTTTGACATATTGACTGGGCTGTGGGTGCTCAGTGCCAGCATCACCCTGTCCCGCCAGCAACATCGATTAATTACGAGTGGCTCTGTCTCTGCAGGATGGAAGAGATGTTTGTTCAGCTGTGACTATAGCCCAGCTAGAAATTAGACTCAGGCTTAATATAGCTAGGCAAAAAGTCAGTGTACTGCCCTTTTGTGTTGCAGAAGAAACCCCTGTGGGACGCTGGAATTCTCCCAAGGCCCTGTGTAAGATATTGGGTCACTCCTTCCAGTCTGCCCACACTGTGTGATGACCTGAATTCCCTCCTTCAGGGCACCTTAACGACTCTGGAGCTGTAGAGGAGAGCAGTGACTTGGCATCTAATGAAGCAAAACCAGACTGCCACCCTCCCCTCGCTGACCTGCACTGCCTGCATCTCCTTCAGCTCCTTCAGCCTCCAGCGGAGCCGGGCCAGTGGCCCTTTGCCCCCCATCCTCCCTGTGGCAACCAGGGCAGCCCTGAAGAGCTTTGGGGTGTCAGCTTTTGGGGGGATGATCAGCGGATCTGCAGGTCCTCCCTTCTCGTCTTTGGGTTTGTTACTGCTTTTCAGCATTTTCCTGCAGCAAGGAAAAGGAGAGATGATGTCAGCCCGGGAACATGTTCTATTAGCTGGGTTTTATAACGCAGAAAAAATAAAGGCTTTAGAAAGACAGGGATTTTTTTATGCCTTAGGAAGGACAGGATAACAAATCTAAGTAATGCCAAAAACTAAAACAAATATTTTAATGGATTTTTAGGCGAAGGCACTTTGGCCACGTTTGTTTCCCAGCTCCACCCACTTTTAGTGGCGAAGGTTCGCAGCAGGGCTGTGGCATCCTCAGCCTCCCCAGCCCAGGGACGAGGGACGGGTGCCCTCTGCCGAGGCACAGCAGCTCCCACAACAGCGGGAGCAGTTCCGGGATTGGGAACCCAGCATCATTTTTCCCTGGGCTTCGCACAGAGAGAAATCACCCCTGAGATTCTGAAACCCAGACTCTGCCGTGTTTAAAAGCCCACAGCAGCAGCCCAACACGCACTTGGCCTTCTTACGCAGCAGCTTCTGAGACTCTGGATAATGCACCAAAATCTCGTTCAAGTCTTTCTTCTCCAAAATGAAAAGGTTAGCGAAGCCATGAGCTACAACGTTTGCTGTCCGGCGATTTCCCCCTCCTGCTGCCAGCAAGCTGAGAGAGACAAGATGTCAGTGCAGCTGTTCACAGGCTCAGCAGAACATCAAAAGTCCTTTTACATGTCTCCATTGCTCCCTTTTGGAGTAGTCAAAGTTTAATTTTCACTCCCGATGCCATATATAATTTTTAAAGAATGGTGATAAACTGCATGGAGGACTATATAAAAAATTATCTGTGTGTTTGAAGGGTTAATGTTGCTTTTTACAGCAGTCTAGTGGCTGCTGGGCTGGAGGGAGGCAGCAGTACCCCTGTGTTACAAACTGGTACAGGATTTTAATCCGCCAATTTCATGGGCATGTAATGGCTGTGGAGCTGTTTTGTGAAACACCTTTTCTTATTAATTTTCCCATCCCTCCATCCATATATCTCTGCTTACCATCACCAGCTCCCCAGGCAGAAAACAACATGAGGACAAAACCAGCAGAAAATCTCCAAGAAAAAAACTTGTAATCTGTGTATCAGCTGCTGCCCAGTGTTCAATTAATCAAAAAGATTAATTGCGGTGCTGCTGATTCTCCCACTTCCCACCCTCCTTGCCCAGAGCCCAAGAGCTGTATTTTCCCAGTTCCCTGAAAGTGCTTCACTCACCTTATTTCTCCAAACACAGATCCAGCTTTCAGAGTCACCAGCACGGACTTGCCATCAGGTCCCCCCAGCACCTGGACTTGTCCTGCCTGGATAATGTACATCTCCCGGCCTATTTCTCCCTGCAGTGAAGAGGGATGCTGGCTGGGATGCCCCCACTGCTTCTGGCTTTATGGATGCCCTAACCAGCATCTTCCTGGAAACTCCTATGACCATACTGCCCTCTCCAAGATCCCAAAATTCTTTGTCTTGATGGTCCTCACTCCCAAGCACCATCTAAGCACCCCAAAATCTCCTGCAGCTCAAGAGGCTTTTCCCTGCTCTCCTGCTGTTCATGGCTGCAGCAGAAGAGGTCAGTCTTTGTACAAGACCAGCTGCAGCCAGGGATGTTTTTGCTCCAAATTCCCTCCCTGTGAAGTGGCTGGACACCAGGATGCTGGGCCAGGCCTGGCTGTCCCTAGTGGCCTGTGCAGCCTGTCCGTAGCACCGGGGATGGGAGGGCACCCAAGTATTACCTTCTTGCACACGTAGTCATTAGGCAGGTAGACCACTGATCTGAGTCGCTTCAGCATGTCAAAGATCATCTGTCTGTCACAACCCTGAGCCAAAACAGAGCCACCAGCAGCATTAGCCTGTGCCAGCGTGGCAGGCTCTGCCAGCCAGGATCTGTGCTGCAGAGGGTACCTGGAAAAGGGCCACTTTGCTCACGATGTTGTAGTTCACGTCGATGGCGATGTCCAGCCTCATCTTATCTGGTAGCTGAACCAGCAGCTCTGACTCATCTGTGAGACAAAGCAGAAAACTGGCTGTTTCCAGCACTTGATACGAGACCGTGTCCTTGACATGGCAGTAGGAAAACGACCCACATTCTGGTGGCAGAGGGCAGAAGCCAGCTTGCCCAGACTGGTCTCATCCAGCCTCTGCCCACCCAGCAGCCTGCAGGTCTAAATCCAGGGGGTGATGGGGAACCACCCTTCACATTATCCCTGCCCTGATGGCTCTCAGAAACAGACTGCTGAGTCCAAGCCAGCGTCTTCCTTGGCCAGTAGGGTGGGCACAGAGATCCTGGTCCTGCCTGGTGACTTACTGGTAATGTGAGATGGTGGCTTTGCTGCTGGACATGCCCTGGCCAGCAATTGCCAGAGCAATAAAATCACTGCTTTCTCCCCAGGGACCAGTGTGGGGGAGGCTGGACTCAATGTGCTGGATCACCAAAGTGCTGTGACCCAGTGGCAGCCTATATACTCTATAGGTGGGCAAACAAGCCCCTGTAGTAAAGAGTAAAACAAGCCACCCCCTGCCCCCAAACTATTTGACAGCAACATTTCAGCTCTGCAAAGCAACAACAGTAAAACATGAGATACAATTATTGACCCTGGGAGTGCCTGGATCTCACCTAGCATGCCTTGTGAATGCCACGTGTACTCATACCACGTTTTCACCCGGTTCTGAACAGTTTTGGGGATTTTATAGAAGTTCATGTATTTAATGGTACTGTCCATGCAGCTCCGATAGTAAGTTTGCCCTGCGGTAGCGGCACCGACCACGTCTCTCATCTGAATGGAAGAGGTGGGAGAGAAGTTTTAGATGCTGTCACTTATCCATCACTCAAGTTAAGCAGTCTAGAGTGTGTAAACTGAGCCCTAACAGCGTCTGCCAAATGCTTTTTGTGTTGCACCGATGCTGAGCGGGTCCTCATATGGGGAAAACAAAGCTGGAGATGCAAACCTATGGATCATCCCCATCAAAACCATCCCCACCTGAGGCTGGGAGACCCCCATGACTTCCACTCACCTGCCCTATCATGACAGAGAAAGCAAAGACACCCGTGAAGTAGTTCAGCAGCTGGAAGACAATCTCAAACAGTGTCTTGGGGTCTGGCAGGCCCCCGATGGTGATGAGGGTTTTGACTGCCCAGTAGTAGCAGCGGATGTAGCTGGGAGGAAAAGAGGAGGCAGCTCTGAAGGTGTTTCCAAAGGTGTTTCTGGCATGAAGGACTATTTCACCCATCAGCACTGAGCTCACATCCTCTGGTTCCAGCTCATTCACACAGGATGTGCTACATGAGACCCTAAGCCCTGGCTTGTACCTGTTTCCTTCCCCATCATAGACCCAGGTGGTAGAGCCCAGTCCTTCGTAGGCTGAGGCCCAGTAATAGAGGCAGGAGTTCACGTGCAAGCTGTACAGTAGGTAGGCAGTGGTCCGAATCACTCTGAAAAAATAAAACCCAAGAGAGGGCAGGGAGAGAGATGATAAGGTGTCTGCTGGGACAAAGGTGCCAGACCCACCCCGGAATCATGAGGAGCCTTGAAGCGATGACCATGCAGGTCCTGCCAATGCAGGAATCACAGAGCACCCAAACATGCACCCTGCTGCTCCCTCCTGCAGCCCTGCAGCTCCAGAAGTGCCAGAAAGAGCAGTGGGAGAGGTGATCCTACCCATGTGTGCTCTGGGAGCCCCATGTCCTGCTGCATCAGTCAATGTCCATGTCAGCCAGTCCAAGGACAGAGGGAAAATAAACCAGGGAGCCAGAATGGGTGCACATCAAAGTCAGCCTTCCTTCCCAGGGGCAAACAGCAACTCCACACTCCCTCCTTCCCTCCATTCCCTCACCTGTAGATGTAGGCCTTGGTCAGGATAGCCTCCAGGCGGCTGTTGAACTCGAAGAAGGCCATGTACTGGGACAAAGAAAGTAGAATGCTCCAGCTTCCTGCTTCCCCCACCTCCCCATAAAAGCCCACTGCTCCTTTGTTTCCCTTCTACAGCTCCTGTGCAGCATAGACTGCCATGGATGGATTTGTCTCCATCTATAAATTCCCTTCTATTCAAATGTGGGCATGGCTTAGGATTGAAATGAAAATTTGACCAACAGCCCTGCAGAGCCTTTGGGATAAGGCTTGCTTCCATTTTACAATCCTCTTGTCATCCTCCACGAGTCTAGCAAGCCGTAGCTCACCCCAGCCAGCACAGAACCCCTTCAAATCCACTGCAGCTGCTGTTCTGCCTGATTTTGTAAACTCCAACTCACCTTGAGACAGCGGGGAAAGCGCAGCAGTGGGTTGACACCGACTTTGAAGTAGAAGAAGTCCAGGGGCAGGAGGCACACCACATCCATCTGAAACCCACACAAAGAGAGAAACCTCTGGGGGGACCTGCAGGCACATGGGGGTGGGACTGCAAGCCATGGGGCAGATTAAAGATTCAGATTAATAAACAAAATTATGGCAAACCTTAAAACGTTGTGATCGCAGGTAGTTCTCTTTCATGGCCTTTTTATCTGTCTGGTTGGGAATAGGAAGGAGAGAGAAAGAGAGAGGGGATGATTGACCATTGCTTACAAAAAAGAAAGTCATGGACAACATGGTCATGCCAGGTTTTCCTTTTCTGTTCCACAACATGAAGGTGCTCCCTCCATTCACAGGAATGGTAGCAGAGCAAGAGGAGAAAAAGACCTGGCTGCATGCCATCTTCCCATCCTACCCTGGGACATCCTCTGCTTGTTTTGCATCCCAGAGGAAGTACATCACAGTGCCAACATTACAAAAATCAGAGTTTACAGGAGAAACCTGCCTCTCTGAACATCTGCATGGCCGTGGGAAGGATGTACCCTCAAGGTTTGACTTTTCACAGCTTATTTAACTAAACATGCAAACAAAATCAAGGGCTTTCACTTATCTCAGGCACGTGATCTATTTGTTCAGATCGCAACTGTTAGTGCATTCTGCCTAGTGTGCTCCTGAAAATTAAAACCAGAGGTTACTACTCCCATGCCCATGGCTGCACTGGGGCTGGTCAGTGAACACCTCACTGCACTGTGGGCAAAACTGCCCCATGGAGCAGCACCCTCCAGGCATCCCTTCCCAGGAACAGGGCTGCCATGGACCACACGCTTTCCAGATGGGCTGGTATTGACTTCAGAGGAAAAAGTGGTATGTTTGGCAGACAAAAAGACTGGTGGCTTATCCACTACATGCCAGGAGAGAAGCTTGCAGTCTCCAAGAGTGGACACAGCCCTGATGGCCGTGACCGTGGTGGGAGAGCTTGGAGAGCTCAATTCCAAGGTCAGAGACCAGCACCACCCATATTGCATGGGGTGAGGGGATGGGAGGTCCCCACAGATGGTCCCCAGGGGTGGGATGCTGTGTGCTGCCACTCACTATGATGTCTCCCCCCTGGACAAACTGCAGCCGGGTCTGAAAGACAAGGATGTCCAGCAGGTAGATGAGGTCACACAGGTAGTCCACCAGTAGCCAGCAGTGGATGTTTGCTGGTGTCTGGTAGGGGAAAGCCCAGCGGACAGGGATCAACCAGCAGTTCCAGTTCCAGGCCAGGACAACGAAGAAGAGCCACAGCACGTACATCAGATCTGCACACAGGGAACAGCACCACAATCAGCTGGGCAGACATCCCTGCTCTGTGTGAATCCTCTGTGCCAAGGGGTTTTCATCCCCTGACCTTCCCTGAGCACAACATGGAAACCTGCAGGAGGTCTCTTGGAGACAGTGTTTAATTGCAGGTGAGCTGGGCTGTCGTGCAGAGGGAACACCAGACCACACTGTGTTTTATCAGAAAACTTCTAATTTTGCTCATTCAACGAGGTTTGCTTTTGCTTTGCCCAGGGGCTTCCAAAGGGCTGGGGAATAGCAAAAACTAAGGAAAGAGCTGCGCTCCTGTGGAGTGGCCACAAAGCAGTGGATTTTTCTTTTGTGATTTTTTTTTTTTGGACATATTCACACCACAGGGTTTGCCTATTAAAAACCCTGCAAGCAGAAGGCAACTGCCCCTTCCCTGCCTGACACCCACAGGTCTTAGGAAGTATTTAGGAAAGCCTGTGCCTTGCAGGGGAATTTAAAACTCTAGGCTTTAATGAAAGCTAAGTTGCTTCTTGCTTTGTTCTCTCCTTTCTACAAGGGCTCATCTCCTCCACTTCCTCCCCTCCTCACCCCATCTTCCCCAGTCCCACCAGCTTGCCCCCAGCCCAGGCATGAGGCCGTGCTCCATCACTCACTGGTGAGTGGGTCGATGCTGCTGGGGAACTGGTAGCTTTTCAGACGGTTCAGCCAGGAGCTGTACTTGAATGTGCAGCACAGCATCTCGCAGTAGTGGTCATCCCCTGGTGGCTTGTCCCCTTCCACCACCCCTCCTGGGGCAGGCACTGGTGCTGCTACAGGTGCTGGCTTAGCAGGGGCTGGGAGAGGCCACACAGTTTAAAAGGCAGAAAAATCATCTTACTGCAATTTGCTTTAAGGTCTTTAATCTGTTAATAAAACATCTGTCTCCCAGAAAACACAGCATGTGTGGGGACCCGCTAGTGAAACGTTCCCAGCCCCACTCGAACTCACATGTCACAGGGCTCTCATCATCTGAGGATGCATCGGGGTCGATCAGCTTCTCCTTCACCTTCTCAGTCCTCTCTCTGAAGAGCTTCACCAGCTCCTGGAGCCGGGTGTGGATGGTGGCACTGCTCAGGCTGGTGGCCGAGCCGAGGCGCTCAGGCAGGCTGTGGAGAGAGCACTGGGCATTTCATACAGGTGGGAAAGCACCAGGGCAGGTTCACAGAACCACAGAATCCTGGAACGGTTTGGGTTGGAAGGGACCTGAAAGCTCATCTCCTTCCAACCTCCCTGCAATGGGCAGGGACACCTTCCACTGGACCAGGTTGCTCCAAGCCCTGTCCAACCTGGCCTTGAACTAAGACCCATTGGCCATGACCATGAGCCAGTCATGGCCTAGTATTTAACCTACAGGATCTGAATCAGGATTTACCCATACTTATTTGGGTGTTTTGTAGTGAGAAGAACACAAGTTAAGGTGGTTTTAGTAAAAGATCATCAAGCGGCACCAACCTGAGTCTCGTCTGTGCTCTGGGACTCAAGATGCTGTCAGAAGGCTTGGGAAGTACTAAGGTTCCAGGCTGCATTCCATGTGCTTGGGGGAAGATGGTTTTGGAAGGACTATGGGGTAAAAAATGTGCACCACGTCCCTGAACTTATAAACTGTATCTTCTCTTTTCAGCCTCTGTTTTAGAACCAGGCTGGATTTAGACCAGGATGCTTCACCTAACGTGGCTGAGAAACATCACTAGGAGGGAGGACAGAAACAGGCTCCTTTGCTGTAGCCCCAGATGGGTATTGTGGTGATTGACACCACAGGAAGAAGGCAAAACTATGCTCTGTGTGGAGGTGCAGACCCTCCCCAAGATTATGCTTCCCAGAGAGGGCAGCTCCCTCTGAGGCTGTCCCTGGAGCTATGGGGAGGCAGGACCTGGGGTGTAGGATGCACAGTTTTCTTTCTACATGGAAGAAAAAGGTAATTTTTTCACAATCAGTAAAAACAAGGTGTCCCCACAGTGCTATAGCATGTGCAGATCAAAGGTGAATTTTCTCTGGAGCTGCACCTATTCTTAAAGAGAATATTTCTACATGGATACAGGAAAAACAAGAGAGCAGTTTCTGCTCCAGTGAGCATCGTGATCATTACTTTTGGAGAGGGTGTGCTTTCCTTGTTAAGCAACACTACAACCACTGCAGGCACAGCTCCCTCTCCTTTTGTTATCCCAGCACTTCAAGGATCTTTGCTATTTTCACCCTAACCCCAGAATCCAAAGCCCTGGGAGCTTGTCTGATCCGGAGTCCCTTGATCCCACCACGCACCTTTCCCTCTGCTCCTCATCCCAGCCCAGTGCTTGGGTGGGGGACTGGCTCATCGCTCCCTCCTCCAGACCATCCTCTGGGGCCAGTCGCTTCCTCCTGCACACACAAACAGTGACTGAGGACCAGCTTGTCCCCCATCCCCAGCCAGTTCCTCTCCTCCTCTTCCTCCTCCCAGGTGTCATCTCTTTTCCATTTCCCCTTCTCCTAGCGGGGCCAGTTTTCCCCTAATTTTTGGCATTGCCTGGAGTAAATGGGAGCAAATCTTTGCTGCTAAAGCTCTGTTTCTTTCTGGGCACCACAGGCATGCAGCCACCCGGCCCGTTTTGTAACCCGTTTTGGACACCCGGCAGGATGCACGGAGGGCGGGCAGTGCCCTGGGATCCTCCCCAGTGCCGCACTCTCACACCACCGCACTTCCAGAGGCAGGCGGGGAAAGTGCGGTACCAGCAACACCTGGAGAACGTGTCCTAACACAGCTGGTGGCTCCCTATGGTACAGATGGGTTTCTGAGACAACTTCCCTACGTGTGGGCAAGCGAAGTGGCAAAAGGAGAGCTGGGTGTGAAGATGGCAATCACAGCAAAATCTGCACTGGTTTGCAAAGCCAGCTGGGCTGGAGGAGCCCATCACAGCACAAACATTGCTGGGCTTTTGGTGCCCCTGGAATGCTGCAGCCAGAGGCCATAGGCACTGTCCTGCCCCTGCCTGGACACGGGGGATGCACGGGGTCCCTGCCCACATGGCATTAGCTGGTGTATCCTGGTGTTTTTTGTCTGTTTCCAGGCTCCAATTAGATGATGTGTGGCTTGTTTGTAATGAGTCTTTTATGACTCTGTCTAAATCATGTTAACTCTAATCCTTCACAAATCCATGCAGGAAATAGTTCAAGACTGTGACCAATTGAAGTGACTTAGGGATAACTAAGTAGCTGCTCAATGAAGAATTGATGTCCTCTTACTCTGGAAACACCAGCAGGAGAGGACCATTTTCCTTCTGGTTAAAAATGATTAATTTTTATATATATTTTTTTTAATGTAGGAGCACAGGAGTTGCTTGCTTTTAAAAATCTCCAGCTCTACCAAGGGACAACCAGTATTGTTTTGAGACACTCCCTGGAGACACAGCAGAAAGGTTTTTATGCTCACACATGTAACTGCAAATATGCTCAATGCTGTCAGTGTTTGCACTGCAGGTATTTCATATGAAGCCTTGGACTCTGTATTCCTAATTTAAAAATCTTTTCAACAGACTGGATTATGAATACTTTTACCATTTTATTTGCTCCTCCAGGAGCTTGTTTACTAAAAGATCCAAACTATTAAGTGAGAATGACTATAGCACCTGGATTTCAGCACAGAAGAAACCACTTTGGTTTTCGTTTTTAATCCTCTGCAAGAATGAGCCTCAAAAAAACCCAGTCCAACCACAGACAAAAAACCATCAGCTTCCTCCAACGTAAAATTAAAGCTCAGTTTCAATCCTCCCCCTTTCTGAGCATAGAATCATAGAATGTTTTGATTTGCAAGGGACCTTAAAAGGCCATCTAGTCCAACCTCCTGCCACAGGCAGGGTCACCTTCAACTAGACCAGATTGCTCAAAACTCCATCCAACCTGGCCTTGAACACTTCCAGGGATGGGGCATGCACCATCCATCTGAAAGCACAAACCCAGGGGGAGATGCTGCAAACCCTTTCAGCAAAAATACAAGAAGGAGACTGTTGGTTTTATGATGAAGGCCCATATCCAGTATACAGACCCCCTATACTCTGAGTCTGGGAGCACAAACGTGTTGGACAACAGAGCAATGGGATCTGACCATGGCCTGGAATTCGAGCCCATCTCCAGGACACACAGACAGAGCTGTCCCTGGCCCCCAAAAGCTTTAAACAAATTAACAATTAAACTAAAAGATGCAAACAAGAGGCAAGGCTCCTCTTCTGTGCACAGGGGTGACACCCACTGCACACACATCCCCCTGGCTCACTGTCCAAACCTGCTGGAAATGGGTTGCTCCATACGGTTGTATAAATTTTCCTGTGCTGGCAGCAGCAGGGATGAGACCCCTGGGAGCCAGGGACTGTGCCAGGGCAGAGCCATACCTGGGGGATGCTGCACTGGGCACTGCCAGTGTGTTGGGAGCGCTGGCAGAGGGCACCAAGTGGGTACCATCGTTCTCCACAGCATCCTCTTGGCTGTCCACATCCTTGATCTCCACAGTGGGGTAATTACCTGGTCCATGGGGAAGGACAATAATCGCAGGTGAGGGGGGTGCAGGGCCCCCCCTGCAGCCAGGATGGCTCTCTTAACCCCGTCGCTGCCACAGAGCTGCCCCCAGACCCTGTGGTGTGCTGGAAGGGCTCTCCTCTCTCCATTCCCTTCTTGTCCTTTCTCCTAACTGTTCAGAGCATTTCTTTCTCCCTTTTTGCCCAGTTTTTAACACCCTAAGAACTGCCACCTACTTCCCTTCTGCCTGCCCAGATTGCAGCACTTGCATCCACTCCATCTGAGTGCCAGGTTCCCACCAAATGAAGATTAGGATTCCCAGCTGCAGGTGTTATGCAGGAACCCAGGATTTCCAGGTGCAAACCTGCCTCCCAAGGCCTAGAAACTCTGCTGGGTCTTCTGAACACAAACATGTGGATCGTGACAGCTCCAAATCACACAGCATTTTTTTTTTCATGCAGTATAAGGCACTATTTAAATAAGCATTTGTGGCTTGTCTCTTTTGCAAAGGTAATAACTGCTTCCTGCCACAGGCAAGGTTAGAAGTAGGAGGGTTGGATGTTTATAGTAGGTAAAGAAAGATACCAGTTGTCCAAGGGAGAAATGGTGCAGGGGGTTACCTTGGCCAGACCCCACAGTGGGTTCAGCTGTGAAGTGTCATCTCTTTTCTTAGCTATTTAACAAAATAAAATGAGTCCCTGCAGAATTTCTTCTATGGGATGTTTTCATACATCTGAAAGATCCTGTGCACCCTCTCCTGTTTCATGCTGATGTGGAACTAGTGGATCAGAGCATGGCTTGATTAAATCCCTGGGAAAAGGCTTGTTTGTGTTGCAAAGTTAAAATCCTGTTGCATGGAAGGAAAAGCAGCAGAATTTGGCTTGCTGGTTAAAAACAAAGCAAAGCAAAGCTGCAGAAGAGGCAGAAAGCCATGAACAGCAAACCTCCACCTTCCCGTCCTCTTAGTATGAGTGAGTTGCATGAACACTGGAGAGAAAACGTTGTATGTGGTGATATTGCACCCTCTGCCTGCAGGTCCTTCGAGAGAGCTTTTGACTGAGCAGGTCAAAACACACAGCATTTGCAAACACTCTCTAGGGTTAGCTAAAAAGGCACATAGTGATGAAGCAGAAGCAGAAAACACATGCATTTTGTTCCCCAGCCTCCGTGCTGCAGCATGAAGCATGCTTTTATTTTCATTTTTATTTTTTTTTTTAAACCAAAAAAGCAACAAAAAGCAACTACTCCAGGAATCCCCCCCTGCCCTCCTCTAACTACGCAAGCCCACCGCCAAAGCCAACGTCTCTAATACCTAGTGGGGATTGCTCCTCATTGCAAAAATTGGGGTTGACAACTCCAGCCTTTGGCCTGCTGGCGACAAGGACGGGGATGAGGGAGGCAGCGGTGGCTCGGTAGCTGGGGACATTTGGGAGCTGCTCTAGGGCACCGTGGCCGGGAGGGAAGGGCTCCCCAATGTCGAGCGGCCTGTCATGCACCAGCCGGTCCAGCTCGACGTCCCGGGCCCGCCTGGCCATGCTGCTAGGAGCTTAGGTGCTTCAAGCAAGGGGCAAGGCATCTGAAGCTGCAATAAAACACAGAGTGGTTTGAGACGGGATGGTTGTCACGGCAAAAATGCGGCGCTGCCGGGGGTTCTTGGGGCTCTGCCCGCTGCTCGCGGGGGTTGGCAGCACAGGACTGCAGTGGTGGCAGTGGTAGAAGCATGGAATGTTAAGGGTTGGAAGGGATCTTAAAGATCTTCTAGTCCCAACCCCAGTGCTGCTGGCAGGGTTATCTCCCACTAGACCAGGCTGCTCGAGGCCTTGTCCAACCTCGTCTTGAACACGGACAGGACTGAGGTGTCCACAACCTCCCTGGGCAACCTGTTCCAGTGTCTCACCACCACCACGGTAAAGGATTTCTTCCTATTATCTAACCTAAATTTCCCCTCTTTCAATTTGTACCCCTTATTCCTTGTCCTATGACTGCAGTTCCTCATGAACTACCATTTTCTAGCATCACTGCAAAATTGGGGTGCTCTGCAAGGGCTGCATAAGCAGAGAAATCTCCTGCACCAGGGCCCAGGGCAAGTAATTTCCTGTGCAACTTCTTAATGTCAGTGGAGTCATGCCAGGACCTGCCTTTGCTCACTCAGGCTGTGATGGGAGTTCACCACTTGATTTTCATTACCGACCCATTGCTTCCTAAAAGGTTACATTAAAATGCGCTTTATGCCACCTGTTATTTCCCAAATTAGGCAAAGTGGCAGAGAGAATCCTTTTTATCCCTATATATTCTTCAGGTGAAGGAGAAACTCTTATTTCACAACAGGGATTGCTCAGTCAATGGGACTCAACACTGCACAAGCACCAACCATTCAGAGCTGGCTCCAGCTATGCCAATATTTTCATCATGCTGATCCCATGGGATGCTTTGCCCTGGTGAAAAGCCCCAACTGCCCCTGCAGGCCCACACTGCAGAGAACTCAGCTGGCTGCTCCCCAACAGCAGGGTAGGAGAATTTGGAATCTCCTCCCACCAGGCCTTTGCTTCATCCCAATTTGACATTACACTGCTACATGTTATACCTTCAGCATCGGTTTCAGCAGCTTCAGCTGTCTCCTCTTCCACCTTCAAAATGAAAAAAGCCATTTTAAGGAGAAAAAGCCCTGCTCTGTCAGTAGAAGAGCAGACTTTGCAGCTTGACTGTATTCCACGTATCCCTCCAGTTCACCAGACCCTCAGCTCCTTGTTCAGTGTGAGCTTTGCAGGGTGAAACTGCCCTCCCTCCATCCACAGCTACTGCTGCCAGCTCAGCTTCAGGGATGGGAAACATGTCCAGTGCCCACCCCAGTCCCTGCTCTTCCCAGGGTCCTGCATCCCCCTGGACAAGCTCTGAGCCCCCAGCACTGGCTGGGCAGCAAGAGCTCATTGCAGCCCTGAGCCCAAGCAGAGAGTGATGCTGTACCTGTACAAGAGCACCTTCGAGATTACTTATCTCAGCTTCTTCCAGCTGCTCAAACCTGAGTGGCTCCTCGGCAAAGTAGGCTTCATCCACACCCTTGTCAGCAGGGAGGGAAGGCAGCAAGGGTCTGGAGAGGAGAGAAAAAACACTTTGTGTGAGACCTAAATGAGGCAGGGCATCGCATATGCATAAGCAAAAATTGCAGAGGCAGAAAGATACAAGCAGCACGTTTCTCCTCCTGTGCATCATAATTTCTCATATAATTAAAACTTGCCAAATGAAAAGCCGAGAGCCTGATTTCCAGGCAGGGCTTTCCCTCAAGCACCATCCAAATCCTGTGTTTGCCTGTGCAAGATACCACCAGGACACATAATTCTCATTTTCTTTCAGCAGCAAGTGCAGACCTCAGCTCCACATTCTGACAAAGGGGCTCACAAGATGCATTTTATTATTTTAATATAACCTTATTAAGAGCTGGAAAAAATTAGCTCTTCACATGTTGCTCTGAGCACTTATCTCCTGATTTGCTCTTTCCTGGCAAGAAACACAAAGCAGGAACTGGTGATAATGAGAAAAAAATTAAGACAGCTTAAAAACCAAAAAACCATCTTTCTGTGTCCTTGGCAGTGGCAAAGTCAGAAGAGGTATGTCACAAGTAGTGGTTGCTCCTTCTCTTTTAACTCCATGTCTTCGAAACTTTGTATTTTCTAAGGTATTTTTAAAATAATTTTTAATAATTTGCTCCCCCTTCCTTTTTTTTTTTAAATTATGATCTCTTCAAATGCAATCACAAGGCTTTCCATCCTAATCTAGAAAACCTGTTGGTCTCTCTCTCTTTTCCCAATAAACAAACACATTGAAAGATGGAGCAGCACCTCATTCACCCCACAACTGAAGCTCGAGTTTCTATAGTGAAGCTCCAAGAACAGATTTTGATGAAATACAAACGTATGGGTTTGACACTGAATAATGGTGCATTTTTAGCTTCTTCCTGAAAATCCAGCTACTTCAGAGGAATTAACAGAAAATAATAGCACTAGGTAATAAATCCCTAAATGTTTGCCTCATGTGAAATCAGAGAAACCTACTAAACTACACAGAAAGATGTCTCTCAATACCATCTAGACCAAAGCTGCCACACCTGACAAGAACTTAGATATTTTCTACAACAGGAAAAAATATAAAATTGTACCTACTTGTAGTAAACACCATTTGCAGCCACAACACATAATCCTGTCTTTATTTTCAGCTCTGTAGCACTCGTAACAATTCCAACTTCCCTGAATTAATGGGGATGATTTTAAATAGCCCGGACCGTCTCCCGGAGCTGGGTGCTCCCTCCTCCCGGTGAAGGCACAAACCGAGCCTCCCGACCCGCGGGGGGATGCCGGGGGCTGCGGTTGCTACGGGCGGCCGCGATGGAGATGGAGCCCGTGTCACCAGGAGACAGTCGCCTGTCACCAGGTGCCGCGTCAGCAGCGAGCCCTGGGATGAGCCGGTCTGCAAAAGCATCATTCCCTGCACATCCATCCTTCCCTGCTCACTCATCTCTCCCTGCATATCCATCCTTCCCTGCACATCCA
>WEIV01027523.1:233017-243257 GCA_013390005.1 Calyptomena viridis | reverse complement strand
AAGCGTGGGTGACACACACTGACACCCCTCCCTCGGATCCAGCAGCGCCCGGTGCGGCTGGAACGGGGGGGGGACCCCACAAATATCGGGGACCCCCAAACATGGGGGGCCTCACCGGCACCGGGGCTGCGGTGCCTCGAGAGGTGCGGGCACAGCACAACCTTTTCCATCCCCCCGGTCCCTCTANGCGGCCACGTGGACCGGACGCACGGCCGGGCCAAAAGCGGCTGAGGGGCGGAACGGACGGTCGGACTCACATCGTCGGAGTGCATGGTGGCGGTGACGGCGGTGACAGTGTCGGTGACGGCGGTGACAGTGTCGCGACAGCGGCGGCAGCAGCGGTGTCGGCCCGGCCCGCGCGCTCAGGGCGCCGCCATTCCCGGAAGGGACGTGAGGGGAAGGGCGGGAAGCGAGGCGGTGCCTCTGTCGTGGCGGCGGCGCCTCAGGGACGGGGCGGGACAAACCTGTGACACAAACGGGCACCTGAGGGGCCCTGTGGCCGCCGAATGGGCCCTGAACGGGGTGTTGTTGGAGGCAGCCCTGTGGCTCCGCCGTGTGCGCCCCCTCAGTGTTTTTGGGCGGGGAAATGGCGGCTCCCTCAGGGAGTTAATGCTGAACCGTGGGAGCCGTGAGGGAAACTGCGGATTCTGAGGCAAAGTGTTTCCTCACGGCGGCCAAAACACCCCTCGTTCCTCGCGGCTGCAGCACTGGCAACATCTGAATATATATATAAAACATATGTGTGTGTATACGTATGTATATTAATCACAAGTGGTCTAACTGGCTTTGTCGTCTGAGAGTCTAAACCTTGTTTCCACCTCAGTTTCTTTGAGTTCTTCAAACAAATAATTTAATATATGTAAGGAGGGACACACAAGCAGCTCAGAAACAGCACAATGCATCAAGCTACACCAAACAGAATTTAACGTTTTTCAGTGTCTCCAGAGGAGCACAGAGCAGCGACATAAAAGTGACATCTCTATCGCCAGCTGGCAGTGGCACAGATGGATTGTACCCGGTTGTTTCAGAACAGGTTCATGCTGGGATTTAGAGCAGAATCTGGAGAAAGAAATCTCCCAAAGCTGATTAAATTTAAATTTTTCCCGTCCATTTTCTTTCAGGAAGAGTCAGTGCTTTAAAGATGTTCACAAAGCCCCTGGACAGCAGGAGAGACGTTGATGTGCCTGAGACACTGCTGTTCTCCAGGACAGGTTGGTGCATACACTGCTCATACACCCGTGTTTGTAACCACAATATCGGTTTTAAAGAAGAGCACACATCCTTCCAGTGGCTATTCCACATTTTTGTCCTCCACGTTGCTGTTGTCCATGAGAGGGAATTCCTGCAGGGATTTCTGCCTGGTGTAGCTCTTGGTTTGCATGGGACACTCCTGGCTCAGGATTGCCTGGGTGAAGGAGAGAGGAGAAATCATGCTTTGGTGAAAATGGTGATTAATTTGGGCAGTTAACAGGAGCATTATCACTTTCAGAGAAAGCCAAACCACACAGCAAGTTTCCCCCAGGGACTGCAAGCTGAGCTCAGGGCGGGACCCTCTAAACTCTCACGGTGTTGTCTGACTCTTTTATCCCTTTTTGAGGGCAGAGTGGCACCCAAAATGGAAAACGCAATCCCTAGCGAATTTATTCTTATTCCCCCCAAATCTCTGGATTATGAATCCCCTCCACTTCCATAAAAGAGCCTTGCACTGACCATCTTCTCCTCCGTGGCAGGAGGGCTGCGCAGGGCCCAGCAGAGCGGCGCGTAGGCGAGGTTGGTCACTCCAATGATGACCATCAGCCACGGAAAGCCAACAGCTCGGACAATGGCCCCGCCCGTGGAGGGACCTGCACATTGAAACGTTAACAGAGGGCCACAATCCCAGAGGGCAGGAGGTTTGTCCAGTTTGGAGGGAACCTGGGGATCTGTGGTGATGGACTGTGTGATTGTGTGGGGGAAAGGGAGTGATCACCTGAGTGAGGTACACATGGAGTAAGAGCTCCCTCACTGCTATAAACATACACTAATGGGATAATATAAATCATAATTACTATTAATTTACTAATTAATTCTAATTGTTCTAATGCTACAAATCAGTGAGTGTTTCACGTTCAGAAAAACCAAAATACTGGCAAAGAATGTTTAAAGAAGGGGGGGTTTGGTTTGTTTTAAAACGAAGGAGAAAAGAAGAGGAGGTACCTATGGCAAAGCCCATGCAAAAGGCCACGTCAGCTATGGCATAGACGGTGCCATAGGCAGAGGTGTGGCGCAGGTCCACCAGGTAACCCATGATGGGCATCATGGAGGAGTCCACCATTCCTGCCCGGAGCAAGGAGGGGCTCCTCAGTCACTGCTGCTCCAGGGGGAAGAGCCTTGGAGCAGCCTGAGCACCCCCAGCTTACCTATGGCAAAGCCCAGCCCAGCGTTTGGGCCGATGAGCCCGTAAATGTTTGTGGCCAGAGGTACCTTGGAGAGGAGAGGGAGAGGAGACACAACGTCAGGGGAGCTGTGGGAGGTGTGACGTGGATCATGGAGTCATGGAATGGTTTGGGCTGGAAGGGGCACTAAAGCCCACCCAGTCCCACCCCCTGCCATGGGCAGGGCCACCTTCCACCATCCCAGTTGCCCCAAGCCCTGTCCTGGTTTTCCTGTGGACAGCCCTCTGATTCCCCCTGAGGTACTTACACAGAGGAGACTGACTCCCACCACGGCCATCCCAATCATGGAGCACAGCCACCTGGAATCAGGAGAGGGCAGGAGTTCCCAGCCTGCACAGCACCAGGAGCAGGACTCGTGCTGAGCCAAACCCTGATGTTCCACTCACCGCCCCATCTTGTTGGCCAGGACCCCAAAGAGGTTGGTGCCAATGAGGTAGGATATGCTGGCAGGGAGGAATGCCATCCCTGGGAGAGGGAAAGAATTAAAGGGAGTGTGGCATCCCCAAGAAAATACAGGGGATTTGCACAATTTTCATTCCCTAACTGCCTCATTTGGAGAATATTCAGGCAGGACACATGAATATCCTCCTGTCATGGTTTCTCCCCCTTCCACCTTTCCCCCCTTGCTGCTTTCTTCTCACTTACTAAATAAAGAGGAATAAAACAACTGCTTAAGTAAAAAGATCAGGGATCATTATGCAGCTCAAAATTAAATATTTGCTCTTCCTGCTGCTTTACCAGTTGTTTATTTTTCATATACTCTCCTGCTGACTATAAATAAAAGTGATCAGCTCCATTTCCCTGAGACAACTTCCTTATTGAAACACATTGATTTGTGTTTAATTTTCTTCTCTCTCTGTAACAGCTACAGAACACATTTAATCCTGGAGGTTTCGTCCAGGATCTTCTGGGTTTTCCCAGAATTATGAGAGTGGCTGAACTGAGGGAGACAAACAGAGAAGCCCCTTGGGTTCAGAACAGCTTGAGATGGTGGTTGAACTGTGTCTAAATCTAAACTGCTCTCACATCTCAGGTACCTGAACATCTTAGGGAATATATTTGGGATTTTCTTTGCTGTCTCTTGGCCTCTGGGTGCTCTAAATCACCTCAAAGGTTCCCCTGGGGTTCAGTGGTGATGGGACATCCACGAGTGCTGTCCCTTCTTCCCACAATCTTTGGGTGCTGCTTTCCCCTCGCCCATCCTTGCTCATGGAAAGCATCACAGGCTTTTATTGGATGGATGTTGCTGCCAGCCCAGAGGATAATTTGATCAGGAGCAATCTCACCCCCCTGCTCCCAGCCTACAATCCAATTTGGGATCTAAGTGCAGCCTGGGGCACCCCCCGGGTCATTCCTCTGCCAATTGGGTTTTATAACACTTAGTTTTTATTTCTGCAGCAAACACAGGCAGTGTTATCTCCACATCACATTTTCCAGGCAGCTGATAATCAGCACATCCCCTCCTGCCCTGCCTGGGATGCTCGGAATGGCCTCGTTTCACTCAGAGCTGCCTCTGCAAAGCCCATCTGGCTCCACAATTCCAGCCCAGCACGAGCCCATTATGTGCCCTGCAGAAGATGGGCTTCCACAGGCTTCCCAGGCACCAAACAGCCTCCCTTCCCCGTTAGTGCTCTTGTGGGGAGCCTGATTCTATACAATTTTTTCAATAATAGAGCAAAGCACATTGTGCAGCCACCACTGGGGGCGTTTCCAGCTGGAAGTGGAGCCGTGCACAGCCTGGGATCACTCGCTCTCCCTGCGTGAGGGAGGATGTTTGCTTCTCTCTTGGAATTACATGCAAGATGTTTCCATGCAGCTCACAGTGCCCAAACAGGACCTGGTTCTTGATCCCTGGAGGTGTCCAAGGAATGACTGGATGTGGCACTCAGTGCTCTGGGCTGGGGGACAAGGTGGGGATGGGGCACAGCTTGGGCTTGGTGATCTTGGAGGGCTTTCCCAAGGGATTCTGTGATTCTAAACTATTAATCTGAGGAGTGGAGGCTGCAAAGCACAACACCTACCGAGCTGCCACTGTGGGGAGCACATGGTTTGCATCATCCAGATGGGCAGGGTGGGCTCGAGCATGGCCACCCCCATGTTGGAGAAGCAGAGGGCTCCTGGTGAGGAGAAAGGGGAAAAATGCTCTATTTTAGCCCTTTTTTTGCTGCTGTTTCAAGCTGGCAGGAGGGAATCTTTAATCAGGAGATGCAGGTGCACAAGGAGAGTGTGGGATGTGCCAGCATCCACCTTTACCTGCAGCCACCAGGATGTAGGGGTCTCGCAGCAGGGTGCACATGGGTGTGGCTTTGGTGCTCTGTGGGGTGTCCAGGGGGGTTATGTGGGCTGGGTGGTCTGTGTGCACTCCCCTGGCCCCTGGCACAGCCTCTGTCCCCAGGGGATGTGCCCACATCCCTCACCTGGCAGTGCTCAGGTGTGCCCAGGTGTGTACTCACCTCCGGGGAGATCCTGGAGGGCTGCAGGATGCACAGCTGCAGGGCTGGGGGGCAAACACTGCTGTCAGCACCCCCTCAATTTAACCACATTTAAATCTTGTAACTTTTGATGGGGTTTTTGGTAGGATTAAACTATTTGGCTTCTCACCTCCATCCAAGAGGGCAAGGAATGCCAGGACTAGGAAGGGAGAGGATTTGCCCACAAATTCATACATGATGCTCCCAAAGGGTGCCCCGACTGCAAGGGAAAGGCTGTGTCACACCAGGGCAGTGCCACTGTCCCCAGTGCCCAGCAGCTGCTCCCTCCGAGCCCCTGGTGGGTGTTTGGGGTGGGAAGGTGGTGGGAAATGTCAGGTCCCATGGCAGTGCCCACGGACAGGGGGCAGAGGGAGGGGGAGGATGTCCAGCTGTGGGATATCCCAGGGGAAGGGGCACATCCAGGCACGTGCTGGAGATGTGTCCCACTGGGACCAGGCTGTCCTTACTCAGCAGGCCCAGGGCCAGGCCCCCCAGAGCGATCCCCATGGCGTTGCCCCTCTCGAAGTCGTCCATGTACACACTGGCCAGCATTCCCAGGCCTGGGAGCAGGGAGAGAGCAGAGGACCTGTGGTCCTGTGGTGCTGGGCTCCCCTCTGGAAGCAGCCTGGGATTTTGGAGTGCCCCAACAGCAGCCACACAGGCCCAGGGAGGAGGAGGAGGATTGAAGGCAGGCAGGGGGAGCTGACCCCAGGACAAGGGTGGAGGTAAAACCTTTACCTGCCACTGATGAGAAGGAGGACCCCACGCCTTGGAGGGCTCGGGCGATGAACAGCAGGGTGTAGGTGCCTGAGAAAGCAAACACTGCAGAGGGAGGGAGAGCTGCCTCAGGCAGAGCTGCACACTGGGCCTTCAGCCCCTGCACAGGGTGAGACTGGCCCCAGCTGGCACCAGTTTGGGTGCTGGGACAGGCAGAGAGCCACTCATCCTTCCCTGGCACCCATTGCTGAGACCAGTTCCTCTGCTGTCCTTTCCCCTCCACAGGGACAGCAGTGCAGACACAGACCAAAGGATGCCCTCCTGTGCCCAGGGCAGAGGGAAGGACAATACTCACTGACTGTGGAGAGGAACATGATGGTGAACCCGAGGAACATGGGGATGTGGTACCCTATCCTGGAAAGGGAAAAAAGAGGCACCAGCTCAGGGAGGGCTCCTCATTCCCCTTTGACATCTGGCCTTGCTGCCCAGCCTTAACACACGGGTCTCTGTGGGCTGGGAAGTGTCTCCTGAGTGGGTGGATGTGCCCACGAGCGCTCTGTAGAGCCCACCCATCTCTGTTCAGCAGCTTCTCTGCCCACCCAGGCCCCGTGGAGCTGAGCCCAGCACAGCTCACATGTGTCTGTAGGAGACAAACTCTGAAAATAACATTATATCTGTGGCGGGCTGGGAATCTGTGTTTGTTTGTTTGCTGGTTGCTGGCATTAAACAGCATCTGTCAGCATCTGGGGAGAGCATTAGTGGGGTTTATATTGTCGTGTAAACTCACAAACCACGTGCAGGCTTTTAGAAAAGGTACAATTCATGCTATTTTGATGGCTATTTCCTCTCCCTTGCTATGCTCCCCACCAATCCCTGTAATCCCACGACTGCAGCAGTGCTCAGCTCCTGGGGATTCCAGCAGGAGCCGCCCGTCCCTGAGGGGCTGCAAACCCCCCTGTCTGACCTACCTGTTGGTCAGGACACCCACGGAGGGATTGACCAGCAGCTGGACGACAGCCTTGGAGGCAAAGAGCAGCCCCACACGGACGTTCTCCTTGGTGAGGAACTCGTCACCCTCCGGGCAGCCCCTGGGGGTCGCTGGGGGGCTGCTGGGGGGCTGTGCCGGGGGGCTGCTCTCTGTCCCATTCGGCACCTCCGTGGGGCTCTCAGGGCCCGGGACAGTCACCGTGGAGTTGTCGAAATAGGAGAACAGGGAGGAGAAAGGAGGAGCTTTGGAGGCTGGAGGAGCTGCCTCGGGCTGGGCTGGGGCCACGGAGCTGTTGGCACCTTCGTATTCTGTTGTGTAGAGGAAGGTGGGGACGATCGGTACTGGAAGAAAAGCCAGAGAAGGGATTATTTAGGGATTTTCCTCCATTTTCTGGCTCGGCACAGAGCCGATCTGAGTGGTGCTGGCCAGATGTGGGTGTTCTGGAAGCCCCCAGCCCTGTGCAGGGACCCCATAGGCATCACCTGGAGACTGACAGAGGAGCTGACCCCCTGAGGGACCCAGCCCCTCACTGTACCCCCTGTGCAGCCCCCCAAGGACCCAGCCCCTCATTGTACCCCCAGTGCAGCCCCCCAAGGACCCAGCCCCTCATTGTACCCCCAGTGCAGCCCCCCAAAAGACACATCCCCTCCCTGTACCCCCCAGGACCCAGCCCTGTCCCCCCGAGGCAGCCCCCCAGAGCCCCCATACCCACGACAGTCAGCAGCATGTTGTCCAGCAGCAGTGCCACGAACACGACCACCAGCACCAGCCTCGGTGACCCCCTGCCCTGGGCCAGCCAGTGCCAGGGTGGGTGCTCAGGGCCTGGGGGCACAGCCAGGGGCATGGCCGGGGGGCTGGGGGCTCCTGGGATCAGGGGTGAAGGGCTCAGAGAACCTTTAAAGAGAACACTCCGGGTTACAACCTCCCACAGCTCAGGACTTGTCCCTTGGGAAAGCCACTCCTGCAGTCACTGAGTGTGTCCCCAGGGGCGGGGTGCCATTTCCAAGGGCTGGGTGCCATTCCCAGGAGCTGGATGCCATTCCCAGGAGCTGGATGCCATTCCCAGGAGCTGGATGCCATTCCCAGGAGCTGGATGCCATTCCCAGGAGCTGGATGCCATTCCCAGGAGCTGGATGCCATTCCCAGGAGCTGGATGCCATTCCCAGGAGCTGGATGCCATTCCCAGGAGCTGGATGCCATTCCCAGGAGCTGGATGCCATTCCCAGGAGCTGGATGCCATTCCCAGGAGCTGGATGCCATTCCCAGGAGCTGGATGCCATTCCCAGGAGCTGGATGCCATTCCCAGGGGCTGGGACCACCAGCTTTGCTATCAAACCCTGTGTTTTCATGAGTTTTGCTTTTAAATTCACAGAGTGTGCTCCAACCATTCCCCCTCTCCTGAGACATCTTGTACCTGCTTCAAGGCATCCTTTGAGTCTCCTCCCAGAGACTCCAGGCACAGATCAAGCTGGCAGCTTATCTGAGGTAATCTCGACATCTTTTATTCCATGTTTGTTCTTTGGAGATTAAATTCGGCCTCAAAGGAAATTCATTTACCTTACATGTCTTTTTATTTGACCTAATTGAAATGTCAGGGCAAGATCCAGGACTTCAAAGCCTGATGGAGATCAGGGCTGAGAGAACATGCCTCACTCCAAAAATATCCATCAGAAATTTGCATTCACCCAACCAATTAACCATTAACAGTCTCACAGCTCTTGGGCACAAGAGACTAAGTGACAAAATTAATGGAGCTGAGTCCAAACCATCCCTCTTCCCAATAATCCTGTGCCTTCCTGAAATCCCGGGCAGTGATGGTTACCAATTTTTAATTATAAAAAATAAACAAACACTTCAAATGCTTTATCATCCAATGTGAGTGTCCCTGAGGTGGGAAACAGGGCTGGTTTCTCACTGGACCTCCAAGCACCAATAAACACCAAAGAATAGAATTAATGCAAGAGAAGAATTTATACAAATAAATAAGAGAAAGAGTCAGGAAGCACAGGCAACACAGACATGTAGATGAACATCTCCAGCACAAATCCTGCCCCCTCTCAGTGCCCAGCTGGTGTTTGGAGCAGAGGAAAATGTCTCTTACCCTGACACCCATCGGGGAGCGCCGAGCTGCTGCCTCTGCCTGCTGCTCCCTGGATTTATGATTCCCTTTTATCAGGGCAGGATATGAGTGTCCCTCGCCCATGGAGATTTAATTGGAACCTCAAACAAGTTTCCCTGAGCCCTGCAGCTCCCTCTGCGTCAGCAGGGTGGGCTGGGGGTGGGAGGGAGGGAGCCAGGAGTGTTTATCCACAGCTCTCCAGCTTCCACCCAGCCTGGACTATCCCCAGGCCCCTGAACTGCCTGGAGCTGATGTCTGGGATTTCTCAGAGCTCAGGGGGGGTTCAGCTCCTCCTGGTTCCCCCCACACCTCTCCCCACCCTGTCCTTCTGCCTCGGGGTGCTGGCACTGGGACACCCCCACAGCCTCTCCCTGGGCTGTGTCCTGTCTGTTCTACCCCAGCAACAAGGAGATATTTCTTGGAATAAGCAGGCAAAGCTGGCTGGAAAACAACCTCCACTCATGGGTGAGGTTCTGCAGAGGCCACTTACAGTGAGATCTCTGTTCTTCCATCATTTCTGTTTCCTTAAACTTCTGACACTTTGCTCCATGATTTCTTTTTTAAACCCATCATTCATTCAGGATACAGAGATTTACAGCAGAGAGAGGAAATAAATCCCAAACATATCCACCTTTTCTCCCTTGGCATGTAAATCTGCCACTGAGGCCATTTATCTGCTCCTGCCTGGCCCCAAACTATTGCCAGCAAGGTGAGATGAGAACATCCTGCCCAGGAATTCCCTGGGTGAGCGTTAGAGCAGGAGTTGAAGCCTTTAAATGTATTTCATGAGCGGAGAATTGAACGTCTGGGCCTGGAAACTGCTTTCCAAGGCTGTGCAGAGGAGGCACAGGATGAGCAGTGCAGCACCACCATCTGCTGAGGGAGCCCAGAACTGCTGGGAAAGGAGCCACTTCTGCTTCAGGTGACATGGGGTGTTGGCACACCTTTGCCTTTTGCCTTTTCCTTTTCCATTTCCTTTTCCTTTTCTGTTTCCTTTTCCTTTTTAATTTTCCTTTTTTCTTTTCTTCTATCTCTTTTCTTTTTCCTTTCTCTTTTTTTTCTCTCCCTTTTATTCTTTTTTGCCCTTTCTCCTTCCCTTTCCATTAACTGCTTTTCCTTTTCCCTTTCCTTTTTCTTTTCCCTTTCCCTTTTTTCTTTTTCTTTTCCCCTTTCTCCTTCCCTTTCATTTTCCCTTTCCCTTTCCCCTTCCCTTCCCTTCCCTTCCCTTCCCTTCCCTTCCCTTCCCTTTCCCTTCCTTTTCCTTTCCTTTCCTTTTCCTTTTTTCCTTTTTTTTTTCCTTTTCCCTTCCTTTTCCTTTCTCCTTCCCTTTCATTTTCCCTTTCCCTTTCCCCTTCCTTTTCCTTTCCTTTTCCTTTTTTCCTTTTCCTTTCCTTTTCCCTTCCCTTGCCTCTTCCCCTTTCCCTTTCCCCTTCCCCTTCCCTTTCCCTTTCCCCTTTCCCTTTCCCCTTCCTTTTCCTTTTTTCCTTTTCCTTTCCTTTTCCCTTCCCTT
>WEIV01027523.1:186407-232651 GCA_013390005.1 Calyptomena viridis | reverse complement strand
GGGGGCTGAGGGCAGCCGGGCCGGGCCCGCCCCTCACGGCCTGTGCGGGTTCCTCGGGGGCGGCGGCACTCGGGCTCTTAATTGGTGCTGATGAGCCGCCTTCGTTAACCGCTGCAGTGCGGCGGCCGCCGGGCCGGGGCACACGCGGCCGCTCCCTGCAGACGGCGTTGGCAGCGGGATCGGGAAATGGCTGTGGATCGGGAGGGGGCGGCGGAGCCTGAGCCGGCGAGTTGAGAAATGTGGCGAAAAAGGGGAAATGCGGGAACCGTGTAAAAATCCCTTTATTGCAGCGCGGCGGGGGAAGGAGCTGCGCGAAGGGGTGTTTTTTCTGGCCTTTCTTTGCTCAGGGCAGCAATTACATCAGTGACTTCTCTGTGCCCCACATGGCACCAGGACCTGCATGGGGGTGTCCAGGAGCTTCTTAGTGATGGATCTTTTGGGAATATCGGTCAGGTTTGGAAGCCAAATCCATCACTACCACTCCAGCCTCCCCCAAGGCTCTGGAGTGGAGGCTTCTGCCAAGGTGGGAGCCAAGGTGACTCCATACTCAGTCCGGTTTTTTCCATGGAGTTTTTGGCTTTTGCTTGCACTGACATCAAGCTGGGTATGGAAAATGCTTCAGTTGCTTTTGGTTTGTCATGGAGCTCGCTGGTCTTAATGAAAATGTGAATTTTGAGTGGGTATTGAGCTGCTTTCCTGGGGGATTGGTGCTGATTGACAGCAGGGAAGTGTTTTCTCCTGGACAGAGCCGTGTCCAGCTGGTTGAGGAAGGAGTGCTCATGAGACAGTCACGGGATGAACTGCTTCCCTCAGAGTCATGTTTTCCTTGTCTTGTGGGCTGCAAACACCGGGAGTCAGAGCAGGGCCCTCATGGGTGATGTCTGTGCTTCCCCCTGCTCAGGAGGCAGGAACAGCCCAGCTCCTGCTTCTCCTTAAGGGTCATTAAGGGACACGTGTTGTATCTCAGGGTGTTTAGGAGGATTTGAAGAGCAAACCTGAGAAATGGGAGTTCAGTCCTTGGCCCATCTCACCCCAGCTCCCTCAGCCCAGGGCTGATGCAGTTGGATGTTAAGAGTGGGGTGGCCCGGGATGGTTCTGGGTGGGATCTCGGATCCTGCTGGTGGGATCTCGGATCCTGCTGGTGGGATCTCGGATCCTGCTGGTGGGATCTCGGATCCTGGTGGTGGAATCTCGGATCCTGGTGGTGGAATCTCAGATCCTGGTGGTGGAATCTTGGATCCTGGTGGTGGGATCTTGGATCCTGCTGGTGTCTCCCCTGGCTCATCTCCCCTCCCAGGGGCCATGAGGAACAGTCACACAGTGGTCACTGCACCTCATGACCCTGAGAGAGCTTTGACTCAGAACTTCTGATGTCTCTGGGTCAGGTGGTGTCCCTGGGTCCCTCTCTGGGTGTCCCTGGAGCAGTGCTTCCTTCATCTTCACACCTTTTCCCATGGGCTAACAGCAAAAGCCTGGAATATCCTCAGCTGGAATCCTAAAATCCCCGGGTGGTTTGGGTGGGAAAGGACCCCAAAGCCTCATCCAGTCCCACCCTCTGCCATGGGCAGGGACACCTTCCACTGGACCAGGCTGCTCCAGCCTCATTTTATCCCTGGATGTGGATTTTTAGTGAATTCCTGTGATGGCCAGGAAAGCAGCAGGATCATGTGAATGTCCTCAGGTGCTTTGCAGGCAGCAGCAAAAATGCTGGACACACAATTCCATACCTGATCCTTCCTGAAGAGTTGCTACCAAATCTAAAAATGGGGCCCCACATCTGCAAACCTGAGCCTGGTGATGGGAATGAAACTGGGAAAACTTGATCTGGAACGTTCCTGAGGAAGGACCTGACTTGTGGCTTGTTCATTTTCCAGCCTATAAAACTGTGTCGGGTGTGAATGGACCCCTGGTCATCTTGGATCAAGTGAAGGTAAAAACTCAGCTCTTACTGAAGCCTTTGGAGGGAGAGTTTGGAAGAAAACCTGGGACAGGTTAAATCCAGACTGAGAACATGAAAATTGCTCCAAGGCTGGGGAGGGTTGTCCATGTCCTGGAGAAACTGGAGAGTTCCTGAAGCTGTTGGGGAAAGAGAGCAAAGAGTGTTTGAGTTTTACCAAAACCCCCAGAATGTTGTTTAAACTTTAATGCTGAAATGCAGCTGTTTGCTTAGTTCTTGACCTTTCTGTCTCCAAACAAGTGTCTGTGAAAGGAAACTGAGCAGTTCTGGCTTGTTTTCAAGTTGCTGTTGAAGGCAAACAACTGCTGCAGGCCAAAGCCAGGCTTTGTACCTTGTCAGATGCTTCCCTCTGGCTTTCTGTCAGTGTTTCAGGGCTACCAGGGATTTTAGAGCTGATTCTGACAGGTCTTTCTGCAGCTGCAACTCTGCAAATGTTGTTTATTCCTGTAAAAGTAGCTTTAGCCTCAGAAATTTCATATCCTTTTGTTACAATGGTCAAGTTATTCTTAAAAATTGAGTGGTTTCCAGGCCTAAGCTTGGTTGCACCTGGTAACTTTTGTTTCCTGACTGTTGGATTGTGGTGTTTTCCACCTTCAGTTTCCCAGATATGCAGAGATTGTCCACCTGACTCTTCCTGATGGCACAAGGAGGAGTGGGCAGGTCCTGGAAGTCAGTGGCTCCAAAGCTGTGGTTCAGGTATGACCAGAAGTGTCTCCTGTTGCATCAGAAACATATTTTATTAATCAAGATGTATCTGAGCCAAATCTGTCTTGAGATCTGTTCTTTTGGAACTGTAAATTAAACAGGAATAAATCACCTGCTTGTTCCAAGTGCCAGTGGCATGAATGATTTTAGAAGATTGCAAATTGAAATACAGTGACACTTTTATTTGCATCCCCCACGGATTTCTTTGCTGCTGGATTAAAGGAATCCACTGTAATTCACAGTATTAAATTCAAGATCATCCCCCTGTGCTACATTGGTGCTGTATTTCTACTAAAAAGCTGTTTCTCATTAATATTAATTCTTCTTATCTGAAGAATTTTACCCTGTTGGCAAAGGAGATCAAAGGAATGGCACCAGGTTTGTTGGTTGCTGCTGCTGTAGTTCATTAATTTTGTTAAAAGTAGGTTTTTGTGATGTTTTGTAGCAGCAAAGCTGCTCTCAAAGGCCTTGGCAGAGCAGGGCCCCCCTTTGCTGCCCTGGGGCTCTTGCAGTGCTCCAGCTGGGAGGCAGCTTCCAGGAGTGGCTTTGTGAGGCACAAGGCTTGTTTTGCCTGTGTTTTATTTATTTTTCTGATGTTTTCACAGGTATTTGAAGGCACTTCAGGGATTGATGCCAAGAAAACCTCGTGTGAGTTCACTGGGGACATCCTGCGGACCCCGGTGTCAGAGGACATGCTGGGTGAGTCCTGCTCACTGCCCTGAGGGGAGGGCACAGCCAGCCCCTGTTACCTGCACAGAAATTTACATGTTCATTCTTGTTTCTTACAGGCAGAGTGTTCAATGGGTCAGGAAAACCTATAGACAGAGGCCCCATTGTTTTGGCTGAAGATTTCCTTGACATTATGGGTGTGTGTTCTTAATGTTCTTAATCCATTTCTGCTGGGGAGTTAAAGAAAACTCTGTTTCTAATTTCTGAATGTTACAATAGGTTTGGTTTAGAACCCAGGATCTAACTTAAGAGCTTAATTTTAATTATGTGTGTGGCATCAAGCTCAAATCAAATTACACAAGTGCAGGATAATGAAGTAGCAGAAAATAACTGTGTCCTGCAATTGTTGGAAGCTGTTCTTTATTATTTGTAGCCTTTTAATTATACACCACCAGAGATAAAAAGCTGATAACTGACAGAGTTTTATTTTAAATCATTCTTACCATTCACATAACCACAGAATTCCAGAGCCTTGGCATTTACAAAACCCTCAGGGGGATCTAAAGCTTTGTTGGCCTGACTGGGGTTTGTACCTCTTGAGCAGTGGTGGTTTGACAAAGCTTCAAACACAGACAGGGAATAACTTGTGTCCTCTTCAAAAACACAACAGGTCAGCCAATCAACCCCCAGTGTCGTATCTATCCCGAGGAAATGATCCAGACTGGAATTTCAGCTATAGATGGCATGAACAGTATTGCCAGGGGCCAGAAAATCCCCATATTCTCAGCTGCTGGTTTGCCCCACAACGAGGTGAGGAGTCAGAGCTTCTCTGAACTGTTCACTGGGGTCAGAAATAAAGGAACTGAAAGTCTGGGCTGTGGAACAGCAGCAGCTCTAAGAAGTGACCTGTTGTCCCCAGATTGCAGCTCAGATCTGTCGCCAGGCAGGGTTGGTGAAGAAATCCAAGGATGTGATGGACTACAGTGAGGAGAACTTTGCCATTGTGTTTGCTGCTATGGGAGTAAGTCCAGGGGCCTGGAGGGAGGAATAAATGGGAATACTGAGAGGAGCTGAAGTCTGTGGGGTTTGTGTGTGTAAGGAAAGGCTGAAGGGCTGCAAATCCCAAAGGTCAGAAGTGCTGGGAAGTGTTTGGCCCTGGCACAGGGTGCCCAGAGAAGCTGTGGCTGCCCCAGATCCCTGGAATTGTCCAAGGCCAGGTTGGAGCCACCTGGGATAGTGGGAGGTGTCCCTGCCCAGGTGGAACAAGATGAACTTCAAGGTCACTCCAACCCAAACCATTCCATGATTCTAACAGTGTCTCTTATCAGGATAAAGTATCTTAAACTTGATCTCCAGCCTGGAATTGTAGAAGCTGCTCACTCTGGGAATGTAGGGGAGCCTTCAGGATGGAGAGCTTTTTATGGATTATTAATGAGGTGTTTAATGAGGTGCTTAGACTTGAATATGATCCAAAATGTACCAAGCTGAGAGCTGGAAGTGGTGTCTCTGTTGTGGTTCAGGTGAACATGGAAACTGCCCGGTTCTTCAAATCAGACTTTGAGGAAAACGGGTCCATGGACAACGTGTGTCTGTTCCTGAACTTGGCCAATGACCCAACGTAAGTAGTTACTTGTGTTGGCTGGGAAAGGCCTGGGAAGAGCAAACTGGGAGCTGGAGCCTCACTGGCCCTGCTGGGACACTCACCTTGGGGTTCTGCAGCAGGGCTGAAGGTGCAATGCTGGTGCAGCAGCAGATTTTAAACTTTGTGGCTCCAAACTGTGGCTTTTCTGCCTTAAATCCCTTGTCCTGAGTTGTGTCCTGCCTGTTGTGTCCCAGCATTGAGCGAATCATCACCCCCCGGCTGGCCCTGACAACTGCAGAGTTCTTGGCATATCAGTGTGAGAAGCACGTGCTGGTCATTCTGACAGACATGAGCTCCTATGCTGAGGCTCTGCGAGAGGTATGTGGTCATTAAGTGTTAATTACCATGGTTATTATGTGTTTATTATATATATATAATATCTATATTTTATATATGTAGTTATTAATGCACTGTCTGTTGGCAGAAAGGGTTTGGGGTGTAAAGTGAGAATCCAAACTTCTGCTCAAGCTGTTACAATTAATATTCATTGCAATGTTCTTAGTTAGTCCCTGGTTGTCTGGGATTATGTTCAGCAATAGGATGTGACAGTTAAATTTATTTGCTGGTGGCAATTCCAGCCTGGAAGTGTCCAAGGCCAGGCTGGATGGAGCTCTGAGCAACCTGGGATAGTGGGAGGTGTCCCTGCCTATGGCAGGGGTGGAATGATGATCTTTAAAGTCCCTCCCAACCCAAACCATTCCATAAATCTATGAATTAGCAGTTCAATCCCATAATTCAGGATTTGCCTTGGGATCATGGCAAACCCAGGGGTTTATGTTTGCGTTTTGAGGAAGAGATGCTTTATTTAGCTCTATTTAGCTAAATTTGGAGAAGCAGCAGCTCCAAAGGAGAGGCTTGACTTGCTGGCACCCTTTGTGTGGCTGTTGGCAGGTGTCAGCAGCTCGGGAGGAGGTTCCTGGGCGCCGGGGGTTCCCGGGATACATGTACACAGACCTGGCCACCATCTACGAGCGCGCCGGGCGCGTGGAGGGCAGGAATGGCTCCATCACCCAGATCCCCATCCTCACCATGCCCAACGACGGTGAGTTCCCTGCCCTGCTCTGGGCACACTGCCCTGGGGGCTTCCTTTGGGATAATGCAGGTTTGGGCTGCTTTCTCTGTGTTGCTGATCAAAATGCTTTGCCCATTTGAGCCTTCGGGTTTGGTGNATATAAAAATTAATTTATAACATATAATTTATATTTTATTATAATTATATGCCAAAATTAATATAAAAGGACTGAAAACTGGCAAACCACATTCTGTCCCACAGATATTACCCATCCTATCCCTGACTTGACTGGGTACATCACTGAAGGACAGATCTATGTGGACAGGCAGCTGCATAACAGGCAGGTGGGTGCCACAACACTTGGGATGGGTGGAAGATTACTCTTTTTTTCCAAGTATTTGTGCTAATTCTTGGATGTTTCTCCCCCAGATTTACCCACCTATTAATGTCCTGCCCTCCTTGTCTCGACTCATGAAGTCAGCTATTGGGGAGGGAATGACCAGGAAGGATCATGCAGATGTGTCCAACCAGCTGGTAGGTGAAAACCTTGGGAAATAGAGCCATGTTTCACATACACCCTTTGCTACCCAGCCTGTAGAGAACATGCCAAGCACTTGTGATCCAGAACATTCCTGAGGCTGCTTTAAAGCACTGACTGGGTGTTTAGTGAGACCCTTGGAGTTTGAAGAGAAATTATGGGGGTGATTAGAGGGATGGAACACCTCTGGCAGGAGGAAAGGCTGGGAGAGCTGGGGGGGCTCAGCCTGGAGAAGGGAATTCTCTGGGGAGACCTTGGAGCCCCTTCCAGAGCCTGAAGGGACTCCAAGAGCTGGAAAGGGACCTGGGACAAGGGATGGAGGGACAGGATGAGGAGGAATGGCTTCCCACTGCCAGAGAGCAGGGATAGATGAGTTAGATGGGATATTGGGAAGGAATTCCTGGCTGGGAGGGTGGTGAGGCCCTGGCACAGGTTTCCCAGAGAAGCTGTGGCTGCCCCATCCCTGGGAGTGTCCAAGGCCAGGTTGGAGCCACCTGGGATAGTGGGAGGTGTCCCTGCCCATGGCAGGGGTGGCACTGGGTGCTCAGGGTCCCCCTCAGGCCTTGCATGGTGCATTCCCACCCCTCCCAGTACGCCTGCTACGCCATCGGGAAGGACGTGCAGGCCATGAAGGCCGTGGTCGGGGAGGAGGCTCTGACCTCCGACGACCTGCTGTACCTGGAGTTCCTGCAGAAGTTTGAGAAGAACTTCATCGCTCAGGGTGAGTGTCCCAGCACCTCCCAGTGGGTGGGAACAGCTCGGGGCTCCTTCCCAGAGCCTCCCGTGGTGACTGTGTGCCCCCCGTTCCTGCAGGGCCCTACGAGAACCGCACCGTGTACGAGACCTTGGACATCGGCTGGCAGCTCCTGCGGATCTTCCCCAAGGAGATGCTCAAGAGAATTCCCCAGACAACACTGGCCGAGTTCTACCCTCGGGATTCCACTGCAAAGCACTAACCCAGCTCCCCCTGCTCTGCTCCGTGAAGTGCTGGTTTGGTTTCTGTTCCCATGTGTTGGTGTTTACTTGTCGCCCTTACGATTAAAACCAGGAGTAGGTGACACTTGTGCCAGTGTTCCCATGTCCACTGAGACCAGTTTTTAAAATATCCCTTCTCCCAAAGCCTGGATCTTCAGAACACAGGCCAGCTCTGACCAATGTGCAATAGCCACCACAAGGTTTGGTTTTTGGACTGAACCTTTGCAGGCGTTTCAAGGGAGTGTCTGAGGATGACCAGACTCTGCAAATCTTCACTTTCAAACTGTGGTTTAGGGAACATGAAAGATCAAGTGTGACTTGCATGACAACATTCCCTTCTGGAAAATGCAAGTTTTGAACCATGGCTTAAGATTCTGAAAGGTTTGTGTGAACTGAGGCAATGCTGGGGGCTTCTGCACCAGCAAAAGGTCTTTCAGAGGACACAGACCACTGAGTTGCTTCCTGAAAGGAGCAGAATCACTGAAATTAAGTTTTAAATTGAAGTTTGCAGACTAGGTTTCCTACTTGCCCCTTTTTTTCTTTGCATTCTGGAAACACCAGAGACACAAAGCAGCAGCTAAAGCTGAGCTCAGAAGTGTCACCACAACTGTTGGTAACTCCAGGCTTTGTGCTGCTGCTGAAGGGGACTCTGGGCTGTGAAAAACCCCACCTTAAACCTGACACAGGTGTGTGGTGGGAGCTCAGCTTTTAAAGAACATCCTGCACTAAGTGGTGCAACAGGAGATAGAAAAGCAGCTTTTCATGTGTGAAAGGATATTTTGGATTCTGCTCTGGGTGGGCTGGGCCTGTGCTGTGGCTGAAGCTGTTGTGGTTTGCACTCCAGGCACGGCTCTGCCTGGCCCTGAGCTCAGCATTCCCAAACTCTGCAATCCTGGCCAGGCACTTCCGTGCTGTTCTTTTTCCAACGGGTTCAGCCGAGGCTCCAGGCCTCCTGCTGGCAGATTTCCAGGCTTTTTCCAGGCTTCATGTAGTCTGAGCTGTGCTCTGGCTCACCACAGCATGTTGCACCTCTCTGAACGCCTTCAGTGCCCGTCTGGGGAGGTGTGAACATGCCTGGAATGACAGTGTGCTAATTCCAGCTCCCCCTGACGTCTCCCATGTGCAGTTCCCTGGTTTGTTGCGTGTTCTCTGTGACTCCAATAGCAGCTGTTCCAGTGCATTCCACCCAAAGCTGTGTCAAGTCTCTTTCTCTTGAGGTCGGGATGGGAGGTTGGAGGTGTTGGCATGAAAATACTTTAATGTAGAGAATATCTAAATAAATTAAATATGGAAGGTGTTGAACAAAAGGGAGGCTTTTGTGATTTTTGTGGTTGAAAGTAACTTTGAGTGGTTCAGTAGGGGCTGGGATGTTCCATTCCTGTTCCTTCAGGTTGCAGGGAGGGTCCCTTGAGCCATTCCCACGTTATTCCCTGAGCTGGTGGCTGCTGCTGCTGAGGATTTGACCTTCAGCCTCAGGCCCCAGTGCTTTGTGGAGGGGGTGGGTGATGCAGTCACGGGGAAAGGCTTTGCAGGAATGTGCAGGGAATGTGATACCTCTGTTCCCACTTCCATCTCCACGGGCAGTCTGTGCTCCACGAGCCTTGGAAACATTAAACTCCTTGAAAATGAGTTTTAGGCTTAAGTTTGCTTTGGATTTTGGAACGATCAGCACTGCTAGTGAGGGTGGGGGAGCCTGGGGGACACAGGACTGGTTGGGACAAGTGTTCTTGGCTTTTTCTAACCATTCTGCCCTGCAGTTACTCAGTTGCAGCCTCTGTCTTGAGGAGAGCCTGGGCTTAGGGCACGGGAATAACTCCTGAACTGGCTCTGAAAACATCAGTAATGGGAGAAATTCCAGAGTCCAGTGAGTTCCTGAAACCCCCTCAGCAGGTGACAGGGTTTGGGGACAAAGGTTGAACAAACATTCCCGAGGGGGGGTGAGGCAGATGCCACCTGTGGGATTCCATATGGATAACACAGCTCCTGGAATGTGTGTGTGTTACAAAGCAAAGGGAATCCTGCACTGATAAATTTAATCGCAATGGCAATTAAACTGCACTGCTTTGCATCTGATGGGAGCACAGGGGAGGGAATCAGGGACATGGAGACTTGGAGCAGGAATGACAAATCCCTTTGTCTCCCTCGGCCGGAGCAGGTCGGGGTCGAGCAGAGCGATTTTAGCCCCGAGCTGGGAACACCTCAGTGTTGGGAGGGCTGCAAAGGCTCTGGGGACAGGGCAGGGGAAGGGCCGTGTGTCCCCCTGCGTGGCATCAGGGCTGGCAGTGCCCCCAGAGCTCCTGCCACGGCTCTGAGCCGGGTGCCCACCAACCACCCCCTGCTCGAAGGCAGGGGACAGCGGGTACCAGGCTCAGCTCTCCCAGCTGCTGCCTCCGCGCATTTACACGCTGTTTTCTATTTTCATTCCCTTTTTTTTATTCCATAATGCCTAATGAGGGCTGCCCGGGGGTTTCTCCCCCTTTGCCAGCCCGGAGCACACGCCAGCTGTCGGCTCACGGCGGGGAGGGGGCGAACCCCGGCCGGGTCCCCCCCTGCCCCTCGGGCCGGGGTGGCAGATGCAGGGCCGGGGACAGGCGGGTGGGCAGAGCTGCCGCGGGTGATTTGCACATCAAAAGCAGCTTTGCCTCCGAGCACGAGGTGGCTCCGTTTAATTGCTCTTTCAAAGCCAGCCCAGCGCCTGTCGCGGCTGAGGTTTTAGGTCTGACTCTGCTCCCCCACCCCCCATTGCCAGACGCTGGTGCGGTGGCACCGGGGGTGTTTAAAGAAGATGCAAATCAGCTTTTCTCCGTCTTGGAGCTGATTTGCATCCGCTGATTAGTTCAACAATTCACGCTCCTTCTGTGCGAGGGCGGTCGGTGCTCGGGCAGCTGCGGCGGAGCTGCCCCGGGGCGCTGGGACCCTCCCCAGGGACTGGGGGGAGATGCCCGAGCTCTGCTGGTTTGCCCCCAACACCGGAGCCAACTGTGCCCCCCAGGCGCTTCCCGAGCCCTGGCACTGATGCCATCCCGTTCCTGCTCACCCTGGCACCGCGGGAGCGCTGGGTGGCACGGGAAGGGATTCGGCCTGGGGTTATCTGGGCTTTCTGCTCCTCCCTCATCGTGTCTCCTCCTGGATGTGAAGCTGAGGGGTCACAGCAGGGCCCAGCCTGCCCTGGCCATGTCTGTCCTCCCCTGCTCAGCTTTCCTGGTGCAATCCCGGCTTCTCCACACGGACCGACAGCCCTGAAGGGCCAGGTGGTGCCCACTGCCTGCTTTGTGCCCGGGGCACGGGAGGCTTCAAATCCGACCTTGGAATGGGCACAACTTGTTCTCAGCAGCAGCTTCATGAGGGGGTTGGTGGGAAAGGGGTGGGACCCTCCCCTCTTTAATGGGAGAAGCAGCCCGGGGTCCTCGGGGCTGGGGTTTTGGCTTTCCATGGCATTCCCAAGAATTCCTTGGGGTGTTTGTGCCCTCGCTCAGCCCTGGTGAGTCTCTGCTTTCCTGCACTGCAGCAGTTTGGTTGTGACCTCTGCGGGACAGGGAGTTATTCCAGGGATAATTGGCAGCTCAGGGGTCTCCTTGACCTGCTCCAGCCTGGGAAGATCTGGGCCGGAGCAGATCTGTGACAGAAGGTGCAGCTCAGCAGACGGATCCCTCACACGTGGTTTTCTGTCTCCTTCCTCCTCAGCAGCTTTCAAAGGCTCTAAAAATAACCCTCCCTCCCGCCTGGGGCAGTGCAAGCACAGCCAAGGATTCCCTGGAAAGCGTCAGGCCGGTGCCAGGTGCCCTTTTGGGGGGCACAGAGCAGCCTGTGCCTGGCACGGACCCCCCCTGCCCTGTGAGGGGCGAGTGCCCCATGGAAACAGCCGGATGAGTCGGGATGAGCAGAGTTTCCTGCCATTTTCCCCATTTTCTGCTGCTCAACCTCCCCCTTTATCACCCCCCACGCTGTTTGGATCCGTGCAGTGCAGAGACTCCAGGTTGGTTTGGTTTGGTTTGGAGGAAAACAGCTGAAATAGTCAAAATATGACCTTAAGGAGGCTACACTTCATCTCTCCCTCGGGAATTATTTTCTCTGGATCTCCTCAGATGGACCTGCCAGGGATGGTGGGTCCAGGACTGCTGGGACTGGGGGTGAGGAGCAGGAGGGTGAAGCTGTGGGAGTGGGGTGGGAGCAGGGCCGGGGGGATTATCCCCCCTTTCCAAACCCTCCGTGTCTGCCGGAGACACGCTTTTCCATGCTTGGGTTATCCCAGCTGCAGAGCGGAGATAACAGGGCTGGAAACAACAGGGCCAGGTGGAAGGATGTCCCCAAAGGGGACCTTGGTGGGCTGTGATAAACGGCTTGTGGCTTGGGGGGGGAGGATAAACCCCAGGGAGGGGCATCACAAAGCCCCATCCTGCTTTCTGGTAGGGAAAACCCTCGGAACGCTGCCAGGAGAGGCTGAAGAAGTTTTTAAAAATTTATTTATAAATAAAAACATAAAATTACCAGTAGTTTACATCGGTCACCAGAAATAACATCCAAAAAATAACAAAATAAAAAAAAAACCAACCAAACAAACCTGCAGAAAAATAATTCTCTGTACAGGCTGAGGCCGGGCAGCCACGGGGGGGCCGTGGCTCCCACCTGGAGCGACACACCTGGAATGCGGGCGGGATCACACGGCGCTGTGCAAAGGCAGCAGGGCGGGGCCTGTGGCCATCACATCATAGAGCAGGGGCTGGGGGGACACGGGCTGGGCGACAGGGACGGTGCCACCGAGGCCAGCGGGAGCAGGAACGGGGCGTTGCCGGGATGGGGCAGCCGGGAAGGGCTCTGCTCCCCTGGGAGCGGCACTGGGAGGCTCCTGGGCGCTGCTCCGGGGTGGGGAGGGGGTGCAGAGCCCTCGGTGCGGGGCCAAGGCTTGGGGGATGCACTGGACCCCTTGTGGCACCGGAGCGGAGCTGGGAGCCGTCCCACCTCCGACAATCCTTCAGCAGCTCTGGGCAAGGCTGGGCCCAGGGTGGCCCCGACTTAGAGCCACAGGGATTTGGGGTTGGCTCGTCTCCATGGATAAGGATTGGTGCGTGCTGTGTGCTGGCACTGGGACCAGCCGGGATGTGCCAGGACTGACTGGGATAACTGGGATGATGCATCTGGGGGTGCTCAGGGCCAGGTGCAGAAGGCACAGACTGGTTTCTGTGTGTCATTTTCCAGGCTGGAATGGTGTGAGGGATGCTGAATTTTGCTGCTTGTGCACAGCTTTGAGCCCTTGGCCGAATTTGCAGCTTTGGGATTGTGCAAGACTCCCCCAAAACCCTGGGGTGGGGTAGTGGGTAAACAAACATTGCAGTAAAAATATCATTGCACTGGAAAAACGGGGTCCTGGCTGGAGACCTCCCCCTGGGAAGCTGGATCCGGACTGGTTCCCTCCCTCCTGGCCATGCTGAGCCACAGGGGACACCAGAGTCACCGCTGGTGACGTGCAGTGGAGCTTCATTATCTGTGGAGCCACTTGCTGGTGGCAGGAGGAAATTTTAAGAGCTGGGGTAGACGACAAAGTGAAAGTGGCTTTTTAGGGGTCTTTTCACCAGCTTCTCCCGATGAGATCCCGTGGATGTGAGGACACAGGAGGAGATAAGGCAGCCAGGGGTCCTGGGAGGGATGGTCACAGCGAGTGTGTGGGGTGAACACAACCCCAGTTCCTTGGTCAGAGGAGAGGCTGGGAGATTCCTCTGAATTCTCAAATCCAGGCGCTGTCTGGCAGCTGGGAAAAGGACACTGAGTCCTCATCCATCGGAGCAGGGAATTCCGGGAGGAGGAGGGATGTGCAGGGGGGGCTGTGCCCTTAGTGAAAGGTGATTTTGGGGGGTGTTGGCTGTAACCAGGTGGGGGGGGCAGGTGGGGTCCTTCCTGAGGCACTACAGTGGCCAAAGGGGGGGAGAAGTGGATGTGCCAGTGGCAGCAGGTGGCTCTGTGGTCCCCTGGCACCTGGAATTGGCACTGCTGGAGAAGGATGAGGTGTGAGAGCAGCGTGGGGCTTCCTCCAGGTCTGGGGAGCTGGGCTTGTGCTGGGGCTGATTCCTTTCAAGGACAGTGGGAAGGACTGTGGTGTCCCCATCCCCGGAGCTCTGGTGTCCCCATCCCCGGAGCTGTGCCATCACGGGATCCCTCCAAGCCTGGAGCAGAGCATCCCCTGGGCGTTGTGCATCGATGGGAGATAATCTGCTGAATTCCTGTTCCCTGACCACCCCACCGCCGGCTCCTCAGTCCTACCAGGGGCAGAAAGGGCACTGGGGGGAGCTGCTGGCACGTCACCATTGGCACGAGTTGCTTGTTCACCTCTGTAACACGACAGGCGACAGAGAGCACCAGGACGGGCAGGGAGAGGGGCTGGGAGCTGGGAGCCCCCGGCCCCACGGAGAAATACATGGCTCAGCTGGACTGTACAAGGCACGGGCAGCGTGTCCCCTGGCAGAGACACTGCCCTGAGCTGCGGGGAGGGCAGAGCTGGCTCAGATCTCGGTGGCAATGATGTCCTCGTAGGGCACATCAGCCCCGGGTATCTCCAGCTCGATGGGCTCCTTGCCATCCTCCCCGGCAGCCAGCTGCTGCAGCATCTTCTCCAGGTTCTGGTTCCTCTTGTACATGTGCAGGTAGCTCTGCTGCAGCTGCTTCTGGTAGTGAATCACCTTCTCCTTCTCCTCCTTCCACGTCTGCCGCTCGTGCTGGAAGCCGGACGTCATCTGCTCGTTGTTGTCCCGCTCAGCCTTCAGCTCTGCCCGCAGCCTCTCCAGCTCTCCCTGCAGGGCCTGGGCTTCTTCCCCCCCGGCACAGGGCCGGGGGCCCTCCCGGGCCTGGCTCAGCTGCTCCCTGAGGATTCCCAGCTCCGTGCGCAGCTCCACGATCTCCTGCTCCAGCAGGTTCACCTTCTCCCGCAGCAGCTCCGACTCGTTCTTCTTGCGCTGCAGCTCGTTCTCACACACCTCCAGCTCCATGGCCTTGGTGCGCAGGGACACCTCCAGGTCCTGGGTCTTCATCTCCAGCCCCTCCATCTTCATCCTCACCTCCTTCAGCTGAGCCTTCAGGCTGAGGATCTCGGTGGTCTTGGTGTTGAGCTCTGTCTGGGACTCCTTCAGCTGCTGCTTCAGGAGGGAGATCTCCCCGGATTTCTGGCACACCTGTGGGGAGGGATGGAGCTCCTGAGTCGGGACTGGAGCTCGGGGAAAGCCCTCGGTACCCTGTGTGAGCCAGGCTGGGCACAGCTGGGGTTCAGCATGTGGAGACCCTGAATTTAATGTATGTATGTTTATTTATAATTATTTCATTGCAATTATTGGTTGTAATGAAAAAGAATTGCTATCAAGATTCTGAATTTTTAGAAGTCTAATGGTCTTTGTTCAGTGATATCCAATGAGTAAATTAAGCTTAAGCAGAGAGTGGAAGGTTTTACTACTCTCTAATAAATGCCCATGGCAAGTCCAAGTAGTTCCTATTTCCATGTGGGAAGGCAGCTTTACTGCTCCTTTGGGGCAGGCAGCTGGAAAACCCTGTGCTGGAGGCTCGAAATGCCAAGTTATTTTAATGACTGACTGTATTTATGCACCAAGGTTGTTTCCTTGGGTGATGGGAAGGGCTGAGGGGTTAAGAGGGGTGGTGAGAACCTCAATTACAGCTCCCAGAGCCTCTGTGTGACAGACCATGGATCTCCTTGGATTTAATATCCATCACCTATGGACATGCACCCACTGTGGTGCTGCTGGGGGCAGGAACAGAGCTGGACAGGGGCTGTGTGGTTTATTGCTGCTGCTGGAGCTGCCACCCTCCCCACGCCCCCCTTAATTTGGGCATCCTCAGCCCGAGCTTTGGTGCCACTCACCTCCCACTGTGTCTCCTCCAGCGCCGGGGCAAAGCTGGTCTTCTCCTTCTCGTAGGACCTCAGCTTGGTCTCCAGCAGGTTTTGCTCCTTCATGAGTTTCTCCAGCTCCTCCCGGAGCTGCTGCTTCTCCTGCTGCAGCTGGAACACCTGGAGGTGAAGGACCTGCTGCGTCCGCTGGGTTTTCTGCGACGTTTGCTTGAGTTTGCTGTTGCATTTCTGCTTGAGCCCCTCCAGCTCCTCCTTGCAGCGCCGCTGCTTCTCTTCGTAAGCCTGGCAGGAGCTGATTTCCTTCTCCTCGAAGCTCGACTGAAGCTCCTGCAGCTCCCCCTCCCTCTCCAGCAGCTTCTGCTCCAGCTCCTGGATGGTGGACTCGTCCGTGGAGATGGGCGAGCGGATGCAGGTGGCTTTCTCCACGGCGTGGTGGTGAGGGGCTTTGCCAGGGTTCAGGATCTTGTTGCCCCCGTCGGAGAAGGACATGGCCTTGAGGCTCATCATGTTGCTGTCCTGGAGGATGGCACACTGCAGGATGTTGTGGGCAGAGCCCCCGAAGCGGCTCATGGGGCCCATGGGGGTGACCAGGGGGTCGAGCTGGTAACTGCTGCTGGTGCTGTGGGTGGGGAGGCTGGACATGGAGTTCCTGCCGGAGTCGGACAGACCCCCCGAGCACAGCACGGGCTTCAGCTCCTGCTCCTTGGCTTTGTCCGGGGGGTGCAGGGGCTGGGGGGGGTGCCCCCCGCTCTCGGGGGAGGACGAGTGCAGGATGGCCCCCGAGCGCGGCAGCACCGGCTTGAAGGCGGTGGGACGTGCGGGGGGTTTGTCCACAGCCTGGGGGAGAGCAGAGCCCGTCAGCACAGCCCCAGCCATGGCATCTGTCCTCCCCCACCCCCTCTGCCCCCAGGGTGGGACAGCTCGGGTGTCCCCCGAGGGCCCAAAGCTCGGGAGGATGCTGATGGGTAAAAGGGCCTCTGCTGGGAGGCAAAGGGTGCGTTTGGAAATAAAGAATTTTGTCACGTTGCCTGATTTTGGATCATGTTGCTGACCCGAACGCCTGAAAGCAGAGGGTGATGAAGTGCCCACGGCACATCCCTGCTGCCCCTCTCCTCCCGCTTCCCACCACGGACTGTTTCCTCTGGCCCTTTTCATGGACTGGGACAACCCTTTGGTGGGAGCTACACCCACTCTGAAGGACAACCCCCACTCCTGTGGCCAGAATATCCCCACTCACCACTTCCAGCTGACTGGGAAAGGCCATCAGCTTCTGTGGCGTGGGCGTCCCGAAATCCATGGCGCTTGTCCCGGCCTGGCCCAGCTCCCCCCCGGCCAGGGAGGTGTAGTCCGGCCGGTGGGAGCCGTGGGATTTCTGGCTGACCTTGATGTAAAAGAAGTCCTCATTCTTGCTGCTCTTGGAGCCCGACTTGTGGCCGGAGTCCTGGGAGAAGCCGAAGCGGAGCAGCCCGTCCGAGTAGCGGTTCAGCTTCTTGAGGTGGGAGGACTTTCGGAGCTTGTACTGGGAGGCTCGGCAGTGCTTGCTGTGGAAGCTGTGGCCCGAGATGAGGCTGCTGACGCTGCCCATGCTGGTCCCGGGGGGAGCAGGGGGCAGGCGGGTGCGGGCAGCGGGGGCAGGCGGGCGCTGCCGAGATCATAGCAAAGCCCTGGGTGCGCCCGGGAGCGGCGGGTCTGGGGACACAGAGGGAGAAGGGTCAGGACAAGCCACCCGGGGGGTGGGTGCGATGCTGCAAGGGTTGTGGTGGTGTGAGTGAGAGGGGAGACTGAGGTCAGACCTCCTCGGGGTCGCCAGCTCCGACCTCTGCCCTCTGTGACCAGGGGGAGGACCTGAGGGAAAGGCTGGAGCTGTGACAGGGGTAGGTTGGATCTCAGGAAAAGCTTCTTGGGCACTGAACGGGCTCCCCAGGGTTTGGTCACGGCCCCAAGGCTGCCAGAGCTCCAGGAGGGTTTGGACAACACTTAGGGGCAGGGTGGGATTGTTGAGGTGTCTGTGCAGGGCCAGGAGTTGGACTGGATGATCCCTTCCAGCTCAGGATTTTCCATGATCCTGTTTGCAGGCACGTTTGGGCACATGAGCCCCTGTGTGCCCAGGGATGGCTCAGGGTGCTCTGGGCTGGGGCTGTGGGTGCAGGTGACCCGGTTGGTGCTCAGGTGTGTGAAGAGAAGGATGTTTGCCACTGCCAGCCCAGGGCTGACCCACCCCCTGGGAAGGAGGGAAGAGCAGGGCTTTTCCCTGAGCCTGGCGATGGCTCCAGGAGCCTCCCTTGAGCTGCCTGTGTCCCCCAGCCCGGCTGGCACAGGGTGCCACAGCTCCTGGATGGTTGGGCACATCCTGCCCCGAGCCAGGCACCCATCAGGAGCTGTGGGGTTCAGCACACCTGGATGAAGCCAGGAGGGTTCTCTACAGGAGCCTCGAAAAATTACAAGAAGAGGAAAAGGGATTTGTAGTGATTTTTAGGGGCCTAATAGGCATAATCTCAACAAGCAGCCGTGGCTTCTGCTTGTTCTGTGGTGGATGGATCCCATCTCCTGCCAACGAGCTGCAGCCACAACCTCTCCGGCATCAGCCTGTGCTCCCTGATTCCTCTCCAATTTTCAGTGCTCCTCTTAACCTGCCTGAAAAGGGAAGCCGTGAGGCTTAATTACACTTAATGTCTGTGCAGCACTTCAGAGGACAAGAGGCCTTGTGTGTGCTGAGTGTTGTGATTAGGGATCAGAGGTATGCGGGGCTCTGGGCTCCTTCTCTTTGCTGTGGGGGAAAAAATACATAAAATAAAATCCCAGCTCCTGGTGGCCTTTGTGACGCTTGGCTCCCAGAGCCAGGGCTCTAATGGAGATGCACCTTCCATCCAGATAATTAGGGTGAGGTGGGGAGAAGGGGGAGAGCACAGAATCAAAAGGAGAGAAATCCTGTTTACACAGGATGAGGAGAGAGGAAACATTTCTGCTCTTTGCTGCATTTGGAACAGCTCAAGGCTCACTGTGTGATCCAGCTCTTCTCCAGAGCTACCCCAGGCCCAGCTCCCATCAACCAAGGAGGCATCTCAGGGGTTAAAATTGTCCCCTGGCAGTGGGACAGGGTTGGGTGGCATCCTCCCTGCCTCAGCCTCAGGCTCCAGGCAGCCACTCCTGTGTTTCCCATTCCTGGTTATGTTCTTACTCCTGCTCCAGTGGCAGCTCCTCATCCCAACCGGGGTAACACCAACCCTGCTCATCCCTCAGCTTTATTTGCTTCCTTTTCTCCGTGCCCTGAGGATTGATTAAGTGTCAAAGGAAAGTCCTAGAGAGACAGACTATCCGCTTTAATCCCTAAATCCATTTTTGGGAGATTAAGAGGAGAAAGTAAGACCCGGGGTCTGAACTGCTGCCGGGATGCTGATATGTTAAAAGTGATAAATGACTTTGGCTTCATTCATTCTCGCAGGGGAAGAGGCACAACGTGCGCGGAGGGGGAGGAATCGCCGCAGGGATCGGGATAATTGGCACGGGAGGCTGAGTGTGTCCCTGACACGGCTCGTGTGTGTGTCTGCAGGGGGAAAGGCAGTGTCAGAGCCCCAGAGCTGCCAACTGCAGCATCCCCAGCCAGGGTTCGACACGTGCCATGGAGCAGAGGGAGCGGCGCTGGGGCACTGACACACACCTGGGTTTATTTTACACCTGGGTGTATCCACAGGTACAGCACGGCAGAGGTGCTGGGGAGCCCTGAGCCCTTAAAACACTCCTCAGGGTGCGGGGAGCTGGTGCTCCGGGGATGCCAGGCTCGCTGTCCCCTTGGATAGATGTGCCCTTGCTTTTTGGCTGCCTGTAGAAAACAGGAGAAGTGTGGGGAAGGAGAGTTGGGACTTTCCAGCCTCTTGGCAGGAGGTGTTTCAATCAATCCCAGCCCTCCCACTCATGCCTGAGGGGGTTGGGCACGTCTTTTTCTTCTCCTTCTCTCTCTCCACTTAAAAATGAACATTTTGAAAGCCGTGGAGGAGTTGGAATTTATGAACAATGACGGCGAAAAGGGGAAGGCTCTGGAGACAGCACAGCTGGGAGGGCACGGGCTGCTCCAGCTTTGGGGGGCCAGACTTGTCCCCCTTCCTTGTTCCACGTTCCCCTGTGTCACATCTGTGACCGTGTGGCTCCACAGGGAGCCAGGTCGGATCACTGAGCCGGGCAAACACCAGTCATTATGTACATCCCGGTATCTTTAGCTTATATAGGTGTATTTTAAGGGGTCTGCGAGTTTGGCAACAGGCACAGTTGGGTCAGGTCAGGCTTATTGCAAAGCGTGAAAGGAGGTTGGGGGAGGAAAAAATAATTGTAAGTGATACTGAGAGTGCAGGGAATGAATCTGGGGGTTGTCCCAGCCTGGAAGGCTGCGATGGCAATGTCACCACATCAGCCTGGCTCTGTCCCCAAAGCCAAGCGCTGCTTTGGCTCAGCCCGGCCCCGGAGTGCTAAATGTGATAACTCTGAGCCGTGCTTTGCGCTGTCACTCACCAATTAACGGGGACAGAAAGCCAGAAAAGGCACAACAAGCCTTTCCCTCTCGCTCTGCCGCCTCCAGCAAATGAGCCCTTCACGGCTCTTTTGTCGGTGCCGCGGTGGGGAGGGGGCCGGGGGGCTGCAGCACGAGCCCCGTGTCGCTCAGACCCCCCGAGCAGCGTCTGTGCTCCACGGCCCTTCCAGGGGCTGTTAACAAAACCCACGGAATCGGAGGATAACGGAGCAGTCGGGGATGGAAGGGACCCCTGGAGACCATCCAGCCCAACCCACAGGTGAAGTGGGGAAGGGGGGGGTCCTAGGGTGCTCCGGGGGGACAGACCCCCAATAAACACTCGGGCAGTGTGGACTAAACCCACGGGATCGCGGCTGAACACGTGGATGCTCCCACTCCTGCCTGTGCAGAAAGAGGGGAAAAAATGAATGGCATCTCATCATCCCAGTCATGCCTTCCCTGCACGTGGGAGAGCAGCTCCCCATCTCCTCCTTCCTCAATGGGCTGCAGGAATTTCATCTTATCTCCTTCCAGCACGCTTTCTTTGAAGTTTTTTCCCTCTTCCCTGCAGAATTTTCGCAGGCAGCAGCTTTCCCTCCACCTTCCCAAACAGGTCACCCTCGCAAGAGGCTTCCTTTCCTCCCAGGCTTCGCAGTGGTACTCGCTCCCTGCTGATCCCGTTCTTCCCCCCTCGGAATGCCAAAGCTTCCTTCTTCCCTGCAATCTCTCGCCTACTCTTTTTCCCTCCTGAATTATTATTCATCCTTTCTGTGCAGATGCTCCCACACATTTGGGTGTTTGTTGGGCGATGCACAGATAACACAGGAGCAGCTGCCAAGAGCCTGGCTCCGGGATCAGCCTCCTTCCTCTTTCCCTCGATCGCTGCCAGGTGATGTGCCCGTTTTACTCGGTGATCTGGGTCTTTTGAGACACCAGGAAGTGGCTCTGGGGGGAGAATGTGGGCATTTCCAAGGTAAAAAGTTGGACGCGTGGATGCGCGTTCCACCTGGAGCATCTGACTCGTGCTTTTAGTCCACGCCGGGCTGTGTGAGCATCTGCCTGTGTCTGCTCCGGCTCCTGCCCGCTCTGCCCGTGCCCAGCAGGAGCCGAGACTCTCCAAACCCTGCTCATTTCGGCCTCCAAAGAAAACACAGGGCTTGGAGAGCCCCATCAGCGGAGCCGACCTTGCCCCCCACCCCGTAATCGTCCCCCTCGTGGCACTAACGGGGGTGAATTCAGCCCCTGCCCGGGCAGGCGCCAGCCCGTAGTGCTCAATTGTGGCCCGGGGCCCCACGACAAGGCTTTCATTCACTCCGATTCATTGTCCCCTCTCATTCATTGACATTCATTGGCATCGTTTTGGTCGGAGGCAGGGAGTGAATTGAGCGCGGGCCGCACAAAGCACACACCATGTGTTCCGCCCTGATTTGCCATTAGTGAAGGGGGACACTCCAGATGAAGAATAACCAGCCTCAATTACATGTTACATCCACTCTAATAGCCCGGGAGTCCATCACACTTAATGTTGTTTCAATGAACACTGAGAGAATTCACACCCCCTGCCTGGGGCTTGTTAGAGGGGCCAGCAGTGCCTTTGGCAGGGGGCTGGGTGGGCTCCGTGCCAGCGCGGCAGCACTCACAGACCGTGCCCGGTGTCCCCTGGCAGCTGCTCGCCCTGCTGCAGGCCCTGGAGGTGAAAGTGCGGTTGCTCAATAGGGAAAAAAAGGCGAAAAAAAGGCAATTTGCATCCGTTTGGAAACTCGTGGGCAGCACCGCGCGCTGTCTCTCTGCACCCAGTTCCTGGGGAGGGTGGATCAGGTCAAGGACATTTGTGTCACTCTTCCTCCTACTGGAAACGCCAAAAACCAACGCTGAATTCAGCCTCAGCTTTGGGAAGGGCTTGGAGGAGCTGCGGACACTTCTCTCCGTCCCTGAAGGGATGGAAGCACCGATCCTGACCGGAGATGTGCCAACAAGTGGCTTTGCTGGGCGAGCAGGGTGAAATCATCCCTGTGAGGGCGTAGGCGGGACTGAGGAGACTGGCTTGGGCTGCGTTTGGGGAAGCCAGTCCTAGAACGAGAGGAATGTCTCAAATTCCCAATGAATCACATTGGCACAGCCAGCTGTGGAGGGGACGGGCTCTGCTCCTGCCGTTCCCTGCGGGGCTGAGCAGGGAGAGGCTCCTGTCCCTGCCCGGGGACGATTGCTCAACCCGCAGAAAGCTGCTGTCAGCAGTCCCGTGACTCCCAAAACCTGCATTTCTGCAGAGCCTCGTGTTTTCTCTGCAGCAAAAGCAGCCTGGGCAGTGGCCTGAGCCCGGGCTCTGCACCAGCACACACAGGCTGGAAAAGGGATGGATTATTCCTCTTTCTGTCTCACTGCCCAAGAGGGACGTAGATGTGAGACCAACCTTGCTGCTGGTGGCTAAGAGGCCACAGGCAGCACATGTTTATTCCTGTGGGGAGTCACAGCCCATGGGAAAATCGTGGCTGTGCTGGGGAAGTGTAACTGGTGTGGAGTTGTGCCGGGGAGGGTGAGGTTGGATCTCAGGGAAAGGTTCTTCCCCAGAGAGTGGTCGGGCACTGAACAGTCTCTCCAGGGTTTGGTCACGGCCCCGAGGCTGCCAGAGCTCCAGGAGGGTTTGGACAACACTCAGGGACAGGGTGGGATGTCGGGGTGTCTGTGCAGGGCCAGGAGCTGGCCTGGATGATCCTTGGGGGTCCCTTCCAGCTCAGGATATTCTGTGATCTAGGAATGGATCCCCAGGCTCAGAATGTCACCACCCGATGCTGTGATGGGACAGAACAGGACCTGCTCCCCTGCCAGCCCAGCCAGGGGTCAGCGATGGAATGGTGGCACTAAAACGCTGTCTGGAAAGCTGCTGTTCCCTGTCCAGCCTGCGAGCATCACTCCTGAGCCATCCCGTGTCTGTGCGCGGAGCAGGGAGGGATTTCTGGAGCCTCAGCTCTGCCCCAAAGAGCTGCACTTTGTATTAAATAGCTCCAGAGGCAAGAAAATCCAAGCATTACCAGGAGCTGGGCTTGAGACAGCCCTGGCCCCCTGTGTGACCTCGGGCAGGGGTTGTTCCCAAGAGGAGCTGGCTCCTTCCACTGCCCTCGCTGGATGCAGGACAGTGTGGGAATATCCTGGTCCTCCATGGAAATTCCACCTTCAGCTCCTCTTTATTCTCCTGACACCACATATTTCTGTGAATAGCCCCAGTCCTACCTGTGGCATTCCCAGCTCCCTGCTCAGACCTGAGCCCAAATGCTTTCTTCCTCTGCTTCAGGTTAAATTCAACCTCCACTCCACCACATGCCAAACCCTACCTGTGCCACCCAGACCTCCCCAGTTTTATTCCCACTCCTGCCAGCAGCCTCCTGTCACACGGATTTTGGAGCTCATCAGTGATTCAACAGCTGAGCACAGCACCCACACAAGTCATATCAGTCATGCTCTGGGTACAAAGGAAACACTTGTATGAGACATAGTTAAATATTCCTGGGGTGGAGAGAAAGATCTTTTCAGCTCAGCTAATTCCTCCCAGCATCTGGCTTTTCCCACTAATGAGCAACTAATACTGCAATTAAAGCCCTGCTAATTGGAAACTCAGAAACGCTGGTCCTTGCTTTTGCCTTTTGGAGGTTTGGAGGAAGAGTGACACTGACACCAGGGATGGCCACCACCTCCAGAGTGCTGAATTCCCTCCCCTGCCAGGGACCATCCATGGGAACAACCAAGACCCACCAGCACCCACAGGGCACGTTTTGGGGAGGTTTTTGAGGGGAGGGAACACCTGGCAGCAGGTCCCACCCATGGGGGCCCCTCCCTGTGAGGCAGCAGGTGCAGGGGGACAGCTCTGGTTATTTTGGGAGCCGTCTGGGGCTGGCAGGTGGTGCTGGGGTGGGTGACAGCTGAGCAGGGCTTTGGCTCGGGAGCCTCTAGGCCCCTCCTCTCGCATCTATTTCCCACCCTGCACAGCACAATCTGCCGGGTGTGGAGGGGGGAGCATCCAAAAAGGCTGGTTGCAAAGGGCTGGCTCGTTTTAGGCAGCTCAGGGGCTCTGTGCATCCTGCAGGTGGCTGGGAGGGTGCAGGGTGGCCTTTGCCCTGTGCAGCCCCAGCTCTGTGCCCAGGGCTGGTGGGTGTTGGCAGCCCCCAGCCCCGGGGGTTTGGTGTCCTCCGTGTCCCCCACACTCCTTCCCTGGGCTCCAACTGATGGAAAGGCTTTGTCTGCCCAGCTAAAAATAGCAGGAACTTCATGTAACTTGAGATGAGCCCTAAATGCTTTTCCTCCCCAGCTTTTCGCTTCCACAGGCTCTGCACGTGTCTTCTCCATCCCCTTAATTATGGAGAAAACAGTAATGAGGGGCAGAGAGTCTGTTCCCCCCAGGTTATGACAAGATGGGAGCACCAAGGGTTTCTCCCACCAACCTCCCCAGCCAGCAGCAAACACCTGGACTGAGGCCCCTTCTGCTAATAAACTCCCCCAGGAACATACAGGGAGCAGCATCCTCTCCATGTTCAAGGAAAATTTAGAAGTGGTGCCACAGGCTGCCATGGAGACAGGGCTCTGTTTGCAATCTCCTTGCTTTTTATTGTCTCTCTCCCTCTCCCAAGCAGTTGAAAAGCTGCCAGGAGCACGGCTGGCATTGCCTCCACGCTCCTGATGGCCACACTGCCCAGCCCACCTTCCCTGGCTGCTCTGGAGGTGCTCAGGAGGCCAAGCTGGATCTCCTCTGTGGTCCCTCACCTCCTCCAGGTGCCACTTTTGGCTCCTCCTTGCTGAATTTGGGGTCCATAATGCGAATTTGTGCCGCTCTCTCTCAGCCTCGTTGGGTTCAGATGCACCATGAGCCCTGTCAGGGTGCACAGACCTGCTGTCCATTGCTCTTTGCTCACTGGTGGTGGCCAGGAAGGTGAGGCCATGAGCAGCCAAGGGCTGTTTTGGGACACATTCCTAAAATCATAGGCTGGAGACTGCCTAAGAAACAGGAGGGGAAATAACTGGCCCTGGCAGCAGCTGAAACCCCTCAATGTCTGTCCTTACACAAGAGAACTGGGAGTGTCAGAGGAAGAACCTCTCTGAGGTGGAACCCAAGATCTTCCAGCAAACTGACCTCCACGTCCAACCTGGGCTTGACTTCCCAACCCTGAGCTCCAGACCTGAGCTGTGCCTGTTTCTGTGCTGCCCTTCCCTGCCTGTGACACCAGTTACACTGGCTTTGTCTACATTGGGGTATTTTTGTCCCCTGCCTGATGCTCAGTCAAGTGGGAGCTGAGAAAAGGCAACTTCTGCACGTTGATGAGCCAATCTCAGTCCCTGCTGCAAAAAAGCAGCTGCTGCCACTGTCTCCTCATCCTTCAGCTCCCTCTCTTGCTTTCCAGAGTCACATCCCTGCTCTGCTCAAAGTTTCAATGCAGCAGCAGCAGAATGGAAAGAAAAAAAAGAAAAATTCAGTTCTCGCTTCCTATTTTCCACCTCCTCTATTTTTCAGACTTGGCCCGTGGTGAAAACCACCCCTTTAATGCCTGGCTGCCAAATAGAGCAATTCTTTCAACAGAGAAATGTACATCAAAGTTGCAGGGAATATTCAATTAACCTTTAAAGGAGATCATCCCTAACTGGCTTAGGGAGACGTCACTAAATTGTTTAAAAAACTAAACACAGGCACTTGGATTTCAGAGGAGCAGGTCTGTGGAGACAGTTCTGGCTGCTGGCTCCCTAAAAAGAAAGGAAAATTAAATATCTAAATGTTCTTTCCAACTGGCTTCCCGAGCTAGAACCTCTTGACAGGGTTATCTTTGCTTAGGCAAGCGGCCAAATCCACAGCTCTGCATTTAGGAAACCTGGATAAACTCAGAAAACATTGGTGGCAACAGCTCTTGTGATCACTGGGTGGACATTTGGGAGGCTTTTTCTTTTGTAGGGAGAAGGAAGAAAGGTCCCAGCTGCATCCCCTCCATCTCTCACACCTGGGCACTGGTGGGGAGATGCTGCATCCTCCAAAAGCCAGAGGCTCAGGAGAGGAGGCTCTTCCCTAAATGACTAGAAATCCTCTTATCTGAGAGTGCACAGCCATTGCCACCCTCTGCTGGAAGGAGTTGGCTCCCACAGAGGCCTCGTGCTGCCATGAGGAGATAACTGGAGATCTCAGCTCGGGAGGAAAACTCCTGCCTGCGAGGAAGGGGAAGGTCAGGCTGGGAATGCTGCTGCTGAGAGGAGCTGGTGGCAGGGCCAGCATTCCCTCCTGCAGCCCTGCAGGAATCCCAGCACACCCTGGGCAGCCCCTTCCCATGGATTTGGCTCCCCAGTCCCAGGCACTGGCCACATTCAGTGCTTCCCACAAGCAATTTGGGATTTGCTCTCCCAGAGGCCTGAGCCTTCCTGCCCATGGGGGGCTTCTCTCCATGGAGGGAGAACAGAATCCCAGCAAACAGTCCGTGCAGGGAAGTCTTTGGGAGCCACGTGCCAAATCTTTGTACATTCCCTGCTATTTTTAACTAATCCCTGATGGAAACTGTCCACTGAAGTCCTGCCCACTCCCGGCCTCACGCCTTCACTGCTGCTCTCCCTGACCCTGCACCTCATCCCTGCATCCTGCCCCTTCCACAGGTCTTGTGCCCCCACATCTCCTGGAAAAAGCCAGGACACCACACACAAAGGCAGCTGGCAAACATGGAACACCAAATAAATTAGGCAGGGGGTGGATTTTAAGACCTCTCAAGAGAATTAAATATTTATAAACACGCAGGCCAGTGGTGGGGGGGGGTAGGGGAAAAAAAGCCTCCAAGTTTCCTGTCAGGGTTAAGCCTTTCCCAAGCTCTGGAGGATTAAGGTCCCATGGCTTGGAGAGCAGGACAGGGCAGCCCATGTGGCTCTGCCATGGAGCCATGCTGGGTGTCTCTGCCAGCCTGGGCTGCTTTAGGAGCAGTTTTGGCACCAGTTTTAGCACCAGTTTCCCAGAATAGCTGCAGTGCTACTATCTTTTCACACTTGTCCACGCAGCACCTTGTACCACAGGCACTGAGCTCTGCCAGGGTGTCTGGGAGTGACTGAGGGACCCTGGAGCTCAGCTCTCGCTGTCAGAGGTGTTTTTTCATGCTCTCAAGGAAGGCACATTGGTGATCCAGGGCTTTGTTGCCTGTTGCAGGGACTGTGGCCGCTCTGCCCCCTCTGCAGGCTGCAGATGCCTCACCTGAGTGTGCGCTGAGCGTGACTGGACCTGCCCACCGCACCACAGAGGCTTTCCAGGAGGAGGAAAACAGTGATTTAGGGCTAAGGACACCGCCAGAGCAAGGGAGGTGCGGGATGGGGGAGCGGCAGCTCTCTGGGGCAGCATCCCGCTCCACAGAGGAGCATCTCCCAGTGCTGGGCTTCTCGCCCTCTGCCCAAACCTGGGGTGGGAACCTGCCCTGCACACCCTCGGCACGGGAATCCTGCCCTGGAAATCCCTATGCCTGCTTTGGGTGGCTCGCAGAGGAGCTTGGCTTCTCCGGAGCTCTCATTTTCCTGCCCGAGTCTCACATCCACTCGCCTCCCACCGCTCCCAGCGCTGCCTGCCAGGGAAGGGTGACTAACGGGTGGGAGGGAGAGAACGACTCGAGCCCAATTTAGCAGCCGAGGGGAGGGATCACCCGGGGAGCAGGAGGGCTGCGGGCACAGCTGGGGGCTCCGGGGGCGAGGGAGCCCAGAGCACCCCCGATTGTGTCCCTGAGTGCGCTCCTGCAGCTGCCATTAATTGCCCCCAACCATCCCGCACTTACGGTTCTTTGTCCCGCTGATTAATGGCCCCGGTGATTAATTGCAGGGGCAGAGTGGCTACGGAGGGCTCTGCAGCCCCCTGGGAAAGCCCGGCTGCGGGTGTCGGGGTGAGCTGGGCTCAGGGACACGGCGGGTGACGGGGCATGGCCGGGACTGTGGGCTGGCGTGGGAGGCTGAGACCAGGAGAGGAGCGGCCGGACAGGCTCTGCCCTGGCAGGGATTTCAAAGGGAGGTTAATCAGTGTCTGGAGCGATGGTAGATAGTGGAGGCTCAGGAGGAGTTTTTCCCGGCTCGAATTCCACTTTGCCGCAGCCTTCAGTGTGGAAAACAAGCTCTCGGGAGGAATTTGGAGAGCCATGGTAACTACTGTGGAAAGGCAGGGCTGCTCGGGAAAATGGGTCAGGTGCTGGTGCCTGTGAGCACACACGTGGAAGGAGGTCACAGGCCTCACTTGTGAACACAGGAGAGAGAAAGAGAAACCCCCTCAGCTGAGGAGCTGCCCAGGGCCTGGCACTGCTGGAAGACGGGGGGCAGGGGGGTGGTGGCAGAAGGGAACAGCAGGAAACCAAATGCAAACTCCCTGGGAAGAAAAGGATGTGTAGCAGCAGTGGTACCTCTCAGAGGTATGTGGGCACATCCCTGAGGGGGAATCAGGGCCTGGATGGGAGCTCTCAGGGATCCCACATGATCCTGGGACTGCTTCTGAGTGTGGGACCCTCCTGCCACACCACTGGGGACCTGTCCAAAGACTCCTGAACCACGAGAAAAAGCAAGGTGGTCCCTGCAGAGCCCAAGGAGGTGTCCAGCCTGTTTGGAGACAGCAAGGTGGACACTCCTGGGATGGCTAAGCAAGGGCAGGAGCGTCCAGCCCAGGGCCTGGGCCCCATTTCTGTGCTTGGTCCCCACTGGATTTGCAGCTGCTGGGCTGTGCAGGTCTGGCACTGACGGCAGAGTGTCAGCAGGGAGAGCAGTGACAGCCCAGAGCTGACTTCTGCCACAGCCATGGCAGCTCTCCAGCACTGCTTTTAAAGGCGAGATTAATCCCTGGCTTTCCAGGAGCTGCGCGGGCGCTCCGGGAGCTGCGCAGCCTCTGCTCGGCAGTGACCTCCCGCCCACACTTTTACCTGGCTGCGAAAACAGGCACAGACCCTGCCCAGCGAGCACAGCCCGAGAGGAGCATCGCCAGAGCCTCCTGGCCGTGGATGTGCACCCACGGGAAGGCTAAACCACTTCTAGCGATCCCTGGCTGTACCTGGATGATGCCGCATCCAGGTGCGATTGGCATTTCCCACACTGGTGCCCGATGCCCACGCCAGGAGCAGCCTCTGCGCTGGCTAATCCCCTTCCACCCTCTGCCCGCACGCACACGGGCTCCAGCGGCAAATAATTCCTTTCCCGGGATGGCTCCGAGCCGATGACAACAAACCAAAGGCATCTGCTCCTTCCTTTCCCTTCCCGGAGAGTTTGGGGACTCTGTAACCTGAAGCAGCCCCGTAAGGTGCTGAACACGCAGAATTTTCTCGCTGCCGTGCGAAAAAGAAGTTTTCCAGACTTCAGAGGGAAGCGAAAAGCCAGAGCTGAGCCCCGGGGGAGCCGCGGGCGGCTCCGACCGGGCAGAGAAAGGGACGTGAGCCGGGGCCGGGGGCGAGTCCCGCCGCTGCCCNNNNGAACCCCCCCAGCCCCTCCTCTGCACCCCCGGTCCCGCGGGGAAGCGGCCGCAGCCCCCGCGCCCGTGGGTTGGGGAAGGGGAGTTTGGCCGCTCGCTCTGGGGCAGATGCTGAAGGAGAGGGGAGAGGCGCTGGGGGGGAACGCGGATGGGGTTGGACTATCCCGGCACTGGGATTGAGTCTGGCGCCTCGGGAAGCTCTTCGGGAATAGAGCCGAGAGCCAGGGGGAAGCAGCCAGCACCGGGAGCCCGCCCGGATGGCGAAGGTCCGGGCTGAAGTTCCCGTTTTGCTCGATTCGAGCGGGGACTTGGAGTCTCTGATATCCCCAGTTTGGGGTGAGCACCGGGGTGTGACTGGCTCACGCCGTAACTAGTCCGGTGAAACTGGTCCGTGTTTCACGGCAGAAACAAGGACACGTTCCCCAGGCCTCTGACCACGGGGAACCGAATCAGTGGGACTGGGAATTGCTGTGCCAAGGTGCAAACCTGGGGGGGAACAGCGTCCTGCCCCCGCCAGCTCTCACCTGGGTGCTGATCAGTGCGAGGGATGCTCTGAAGGAAAAAACCTGAACATCTCTGCTAAATCACCTTCCTGCAGCAATACAGGCTGGCCCCGGTTTCTGTAGCTCAAGCAGGTTGTACTTTTCCACAGGTAAGGCCCTTCCTGCTTGTGCAGATGTGAGTTTTCAGGAGGAATCAGAGCAGGTATCCCCACATACTGTGACTTTCCAAGCACCGAGGAGCACCCAGTGCATCCCGCTGCTCCCCGGAACCAGGTTGGAGGTGCAGTTATGTTCCCACATCCCTTCCCTCCCTGCACATCTGCCTCTGGGGAAGTCTGTTTGCCTCCTTCTTCCTCACCTGGTCGTTAATCTCTTCCTACAGGAGGCAGGTTTCCTGCCCGTGCTGAGCCGGCCTGTTTGCTCTCGGCTCTGACGCAGCGCTCAGGAATTCTCGGGGCAGCTGGCAGCACATCTGGACTTGCCCCGTGCACGGAGCTGTGTCCCGGTCAGGTATGCGGGGAGGGGGGATCCCCTGCTCCGGCACCTCCCGAGCCCCGTGTGTGCTCCTGCCGGGAGGGAATGGGCTCGGGGAGGGTGGGAGCCCAGCACGAGCTGGCACACACAGCCTGTCAGGAGAGCAACAGCCATTCCCTTCCCAAAATCGGCCTGGGAAACCATCCCGGGGCAGCGTTAGGGCGCACAGCCCTGTGCACACACAGAGGCTGCAGCAGCACAGGGGTGCGCCCGGCAGCACCCCCAGGAAAGGGAGGACTGCAGGGACAGGGACTAAACCAGCCTCAAACTGGGCATCTGATGGGTCCCCATGAGACTGGGATTGTGTCCCATGGATGGTCACGCCAGGATTTCCAGGCTCTCATGATTTAAGGAGCGTGGCCAGGGCTCAGCGCCGGGGTTTGCTTTGCTGCCACTGCGGGAGCCCTTGTGACACCCCATGAACAGGAGGGAGGTGTGACCTGAATCCCAGCCCTCGGCTCCCACTGCCAGGGTGTTTGACACGGAGCAGGAATGGTTCTGCCGGGGTGGAGCCCAGGAGAACCGAGGTTTCAGCTCAGCACAAACCGCAGGGCTTTGATTTATGGAGCTGGCGCTCGGCAGACGGGATCCACCCCCTGCTTTTTTTAATATTGTTTCCTGGCAGCTTCGTTGGTTTCTCTGCTGATTTGAGCAACGCTCCCACAATCCTGCGGGTGCCTCGTTGCCTTGAAAGCAGTCAGCTGGAATTTGCTATTTTGGGAGCTAAAAATTGAAGGGAGGAAGAGGAGGAAGAAGAAGAAAAGGAGAGGGAGAGAGAGAAGGAGAAGGAACAGAAGGAGAGGAAGAGGGAGAAGGAGAAAGAGGAGGAGGAAAAGGAGAAGTAGGAGAAGGAGGAGGAAGAGGAGGAGAAGAAAGAGAAGGAGAGGGAGAGAGGGTGAAGGAACAGAAGGAGGAGGAGGAGGAGGAGAAGGAGAAAGCACATTCTCGTGAGCAGAGAGGAATGGTTGAGCAGGATTCCACTCGAGGGGAAAAGGCACAAAAAAAATTATGATTCATTTTCAGTCGAGCGGAGCTTCGTGTTTCTGTAGTTAAGTCGTAACAAAACAGGGCGGCCAAGCCAAGACATTATTTCTACCAGATGGGCCAGCGGTTGGATCTGCAGCTTTTCAGGAATCCTCTTGGCTTGGGCAGAGCTTGCAGCCGGGAGCTGGGAGTTCAACCACCACACAGGGAGGAGGGACAGGGTGGCAGGGGGGCCCTGCCGTGTCCCCTGCCGGGATGGGGGGCCCGAATTCCCACCCCACCAGCCCGTGCTCGGCTCCTCCTGGGCTGAAACTCGTCCTGCCCAGCTCCTGCAGCCCGTCGTTCGTGTCAGCACTCGCCCGTCTGCCCCGTCCTCGCCCCCGCAAACGGGTCTGACGGGGGTGTTGCCTCACCTCCCGAGTCACCTGGAATCTTTCCCAGGGCAAGGGAGCCCTGCAGAGAAGGAGTTTGGTATTGGGAGTGCGGGGTGAAGGTCGGGCTCAGTCCATGGGCAGATCCCCACCTGAATCCCGGGGGTCTGAACTTCCAGCTCAATGTGGAACTTGGATTTCCCCGATGCTGGGAGATGAGCTGTGGTGAAACCCCCCTGCAAACATCCCCCTGTCTCCCCCCTTCACTAACAGAGATTAAAAATCCTCCAGCAAAACCCGACAGAAAAAGAATTTACGACAACGTGCAGTTTTTGCACCCTGGCTGCAAACAGGGGCTGGAACACCAGGGACTTGTTTCCTTGGAGGAAATTTGGGCAGAGAAATGTTCGCCCGCCTCGCTCACGTCTGGCACCTCCAGCTGCTGCTGGGGACTGGCACAGGTAGTGGGTGAGTGACTCAGTCCCTCATCCCTTCCACTTGAGTCTTCCTTAATCACTGAGCACAGTCATCCTGGACACAGCCCTAACTGGATTTGCACGGATAGACTGAATAAAAGTCCCTTCTCCCTTATATTTTAGGATAAAGAGTAAGCAGAAATGACAAAGACAGGATTTTTCCTCTTTTTCTGTTTTTTTGTTTTTTTTTTTTTTTTTTACTACCAGATTATTTACAAATCCATTAAAATTGGATATAACTTAGTTTGTACTAATTTACTGCTCTGGGAGGGAATTACAAGATAATAAGATCAGTGATAAAAGCAAGAAGTAGGTGTAGTTAATGACTTTTTCCCCCACAGAGCCATGAAGCAATATTGGAAGAGTGAGGCAAGGCTTGGAAAAGGAAATGAACCCACAAATGCTCTGGAGGGATGGAGAGTTCCAATGGTACCTGGAGCAGCAGGATGAGGACACCAGGATCATAAATAGAACCTGACAGGGTTTAGGGGCCAAGCAAAGACCTGGCACCCACACGACACTTGTCAGCTCCTCTGAGTTCTCTCCTTGCAGGCACTGAAATTTTAGGTAAAATCTAAAATAGAATAATCACAGAATGGTTTGGGTGGGGAGGAACCTTAAATATCACCCAGTGCCACCCCCTGCCATGGGCAGGGACACCTTCCACTGTCCCAGGTTGCTCCAACCTGGCCTTGGACACTTCCAGGGACTCAGGGGCAGCCACAGCTTGACAATTAAACTCCATGTGGCATTCCCAGTCCGGCAGCAGCGTCACTTGGTGAGTTCAAGCCTTCTTAGACCAGAGTTTACTCTTAGCTCTGGAGCCCTGAGAAGCAGCCAACAGCTCTGCTTTCAATCCCAGCCAGTTTAGCAGCAAAAAAACCCCTCAAAAGGTCGTGAGAAAATCATATCCCATCCCAGCTTATAAAGGCAGATTGATATTTCCTCTTCCACTTCTGGGATTCATCCACTCCTTTCCCATTAAAATTCATGATAAGAGCAGGTCTCAGCTCCTTGGGAGCTCTTCAGCCTCTTCCTTTGGTGTTAAAATAGAGACAACCCAAACCACGTCCCCAGAGCCTCAAGTTTGTTCCCGAGTTAAACAAAGCAGCTTCCTGTGCTCGTGGAGTTGGAAGAGGGACGAGTTGCTGTGTGTTCTCAGTATTGATCTGGTATCGGGGAGCTGGGCACCCCCATCACACCCCAACCTCTCCTTTGTCTGCTCCAAGCCTCACACAACCAGGAATTCTTCTGAAGCACCACCCTGGTGTCATTTCATTCCCCGAGCACTGACAGTAAACACAATTTCTGGTCCTCGGGGCCAGAAAGAGAAGCTGGAAAATTCGGCTCCTCGGGGCATTCGAGACAAAAGGCAAACACAGACCTTCCATAGTTTATCTTCCAGAGCATCCTGTGCTCCCAACCCTGCTCCTGGTCTGTGGGGGCAGTGATGGGTGGTACCTCAGGGGATGAAGGCGGGAGAATGAATCAGGATCCCAGTCTGGGCTCAGGAACAGGAATATCAGCCAAACTGGAATATCCCACCCCCTGTGCCGTCCCAGTCCGGGAGCTCAGGACAAGAAGTTTTCTCTCTTGCAGCCTTTTCCTGCTGCTCCTCCCCTCCTCCTCCTCCTCCTCCTCAGCATTACTCACCAGTTATGCAATGCTTATCTCCCAGCCCTGCACACGCCAGTAACCAGTTGGGCAGCAAAAAATATTCTGCTGGAAAAAGCAGTTTGTCTGACTCTGCCTGCCTGGCTCCCAGGACTCACCCCCAGTGTTGCACAGGCTGCTTTCCCCCTGCTTTCCAGGGGAAAAAAGGAGAGGGAAAAGGGCTTGGAGTTCTCTTGGGACTGTTCAATGTGCTGCTCAGCTCAGTTTGCTTCTGCTTCATTGGCCTACAAATCCAAATCCTCCTAAATAATTCAGCGGAGCTGCTGCACTACAGGTCTAAATAATTCATCCTGGATCTTTGAGGAGGGAAATGTGGTTACATCACCCTTCAGAGCAAAGCTGCTGGGGCTCCTCCACCCCCTCCCAGAGCAAAGTTTCCCTCTGATCAAGCAGAGATGCTCCTGTCAGTGCTGGAGGGAGAAGCTGCCGTGCTGAGGGCTTTGAAGGGAGATGGATCCACACAACCACCTCCCTCCAGCTCCCTTTCCACGGGTCCCTGAAGGTGGAGGTGACCAGGGCAAAGCCTGGCCTCATCCAGGAGTCACCAGGAGAGGGAAGCAAAGGGGCAGCAGCTCCTGGGGGCTCTGGGACCAGGGAGAGGGCTGTGCCAGGAGGGGCTGCACCCACGGCCGACCATCACCCTTGGCACTGGGGCAGTGGAGACCAGGGATTCTCCCCTTTTCCCTTTGGATATTTGGGATCCTGCTGTGCAGGGAGGGAGGTGAATGAGACATCCTGGTGCTGGGCAAGGGGGGATTCTGGGGAGGAGAAGGGAAGGGGTGGCAGTGGAGGGGTTGGGGCTGTCGAGCAGCCGCGTGTGAAACCCTGAGTTGTGTTTTCAATCCCCTTTCCCTGAGATTTCTCTCCCACAGGGAATGGTTGAGCAACCCCTGTCAGCAGCCAGCTGACTCTCCAGGAGCAGACATATGAGCCTGCTTTTCCAGGGGCTGCTTCCATCAGGAATTCAGGGCTCAGTGGCCCAGGGGGGCCAGGGCTGGGTGTGGATGTGGAACCCACACAGTCCTGTCCCTGTTCCAGTCACGGTGTGAGCAGCACACACTGAACATGGAACTTGCTGAAAGCATTTGGGTTAAATATTTATAAATGCTGGGCTGGAGCACAGCCAGCTCTGGAGGTGTGAGAGCTCCACAGCCAGCACAGGCTCAGGGCAGACTGGGCAGATTTTGGGGGTGACCCTGTGCCATGTCGGGCAACTGGGGGTTTGTGTGACTTAGAAAGACGCTGACAGAGGCTTTCCCTGCTCTGCCAGTGCAGCCCCAGTGTCCTGGAGCCCAATCCCATCCCTGTCTGCATCCCAGATCCCAAATGTGCCTGGCTCTGGGAGGGACTGGATATACAGCCAGAGGTTCAGACTGAGCTGAGATGGAGGAAATGGGGGTGAAAGAGCTTGAGAAAAAGCAAGAATAAAACTGATTATTCCCTTCCACTGGTCAGACCCTCCTTGTTTTCCTGACCAGCAACTCAGGCTGCAAAAACCCACCCAAATCCCTGACTGCTCTCCTTGTATTTCCCACCCCTTTCTCCTCTGCATCCCTGTGATAAAGAGCTCCTTTCCCCAAATCCCTTCCTCCCCAGTGTGGGGCTGGGCCTCGGCCTTATCTCTGCCCCGAATAATTTGATTTTCAGCATTGGCAATTACCACAATAAAAGATGGGATTTGCAGCCAAGTGGTGGCTGTGGCAGCTGGGCTGACACCACCATCACCCCCCTCATGTGTGAGCCATGCCTGGGGAATATCCCCTCCCAAAAAAAGACTGGGAAGTGTCTCTCTTTCCACTCTGCATGTGGGATAGCAGTGGGACATGCTGCTCCCACAGCTCCCCAGGGATTGGGGCTGGGCTGGGGGGGCAGGAGGGGGATGTTGCTGCTCAGGACCCCCTTCACCCCAGGCTGTGGAATGATGTCTGCAGCAGAGAAACAGGGATAAGGTCCCTGTTTTTGGATTCACTCAGCATCACTTGATCCCCACGGGGGTGTGATGCCCCCTGTGCTGCTCCTGGCCCAGCTGCTCCTTCCCAGGCTCTTGATGGCTCCCATAAAAGCCAAATGTGCTTTGCAGTTTAGCTCTGCATATTATAACCCATAATCCAAACCCCATAAAGGAGCGAGTCCTTTGCATAATGATCCCATATGGTTCTCCATGAGCTTTTATAAGGTGCCAGGGCTGTGGTTCCCCAGCTCTCCACCTCACAGATCAGGAATTAGAGCAGCAGGAGAGGCTGGTCAGGGGTCAGGGGGCCTGTCCCTGGTGGAGATGTGACCCCCTTGGAGGGAGGATGAGCAGAGCTGGGGGGATCCAACAGCCTGGGGGGTTTGGGATGGGCGGTGGGAGCCCCACTGCCGTGGGGAAGGGACACGTGGCTGCTGAGGGGTCCCCTTCCCAAAAAGGCTGCTGTGGTGTGGCTCAGTTTGGGGGCAGCCCTGGGGGATGTGGGGTTATTCCCCACGTGCTGGAGGCAGTCACAGGGTGTTTGTGCAGGGCAGGAGGCCGGGAAGGGATGCCAGGAACTATTTTTAGGGAAGTTGTGTTTTTTTTAAACCCTGACTCATCCCTTGTCTCTGCTCCAGGGCAGTCACAGTTCAGGAGCCCTCAGAGCTGGGTGAGATGAGGGGACTGGAGTCACCAGTCAGGGGCAACTGGTGACCAGTTAAATTGGTGCACCCAAAAAAACCCCCGTGTTTGGCCCTGCCTGCCCCCCTGGCTGTGTCCTGCCTTGTGCTGAGGTGTCTGGGGAGCCCCCAGCACTCTGAGGGCATCACTTAACTCTGTCTGCACCCAAAGCCCCTCTGCCCCTCAGGTGAGACCTGCAGAGCTGCTCCAGCCCTGGGATCCAGCACAGGAGCTGCTGGAACGAGTCAAAAAGAGTCACCAAGGGGATCAGAGGGATGGAGCAGCTCTGCTGTGAGGGAAGGCTGGGGAAGAATTGGGATCATTCAGCCTGGAGAAGGGAAGGCTCTGGAGTGATCTAATGGTGGCCTTCCAGGACCTGAAGGAGCTACAAGAAGCATAGAGAGAGTTTATAGGGGCTTGGAGTGACAGCACAAGGGGAATGGCTTTAAAATAACAGAGTGGAGGGTTAGTTTAGATATTAGGAGGAAATTCTGAGGTGGGGAGGCCCTGGCACAGATTCCCAGAGAAGCTGTGGCTGCCCCTGGATCCCTGGAAGTGTCCAAGGGCAGGTTGGAGCAACCTGGGACAGTGGGAGGTGTCCCTGCCCATGGCAGGGGGTGGCACTGGATGATTTTAAGGTCCCTTCCAGCCCAACCCATTCCAGGATTCTCTGATCTCTCTGAGCAGGATGAAATACTTGTGCTGTTCCCCCTGGAACAAAACCAGCCCAGTGGAGCATCCTCTGGGCTAAAGCAGAGTTTGGTAATGAGGTTTTATCCCAGCTCAAACACAGGATGTTTAAACTGGGTTACAAGGCCCCACGGGGACAGTTTGGGGGCTGCAGAGCAGCTCAGAGCAGGAGCATCCCAAGCTTCCTGTGGGAGAAACAGGAGCCAGTGCAGCAAAGTCAGTTTTTGTGGGGTCTGAGAGACTCCAGGATTTGTTTATTTCTCTCACCCGGGTGTGAATTCCTGATTTGGCCACACTGTTGCAAATTCGAGTCCCTTAAATCAACTTAAATCACTCATAAATACAAGCAGTAATTCAGGGATTTATTGAAGCAGGGGCTGCATAAACACGGATTTAAGGTGGTTTCACTAAATCAGAGCAAACCCCGAAGCAGATATTCTTCCCAGCTTTTTCTCCAGAGTAGTTTAAACTGGTTTTAAGTTGATTTAAGCCAAAACTAGTCTGGGGAAGGCAGGAGACTCCCAGCAGAGCAGGAACCCATTGACAGCTCCACAGGCTCCTGTCCCAACACACACCTGGATCCACCTGGATTTGCACCTCTATCAGAGACAACCAGCCCCAAAACCTCCTAAGGAAATGCCATTTCCCCCCCCAAAATCCCACCCCAGCAGTCACAGCTGCCAGGGAGGAGGCTCAGAGCTGCTTTTTGGGAGGTGGGGGAGACCCACGGATGTGCAGGTGCCCCCCTGCAGAACTCAGAGGGGAAACTGGGAGGAAAAGGCAATTTGGGAATTCCCGGAGCTTGGGAAGTGCCCGGATGGGGTGCAAGAGGTGGGATGCAGCCCATCCAAGGGCTCCTGGGAGGCACAGAGGGTTTGCTGGGGCAGGACAGAGCTGTCCCAGCCTGAGCCCGTGGCTGGTGTTCTCTCCTCGGGAATCACCAGCCCGGAGGGAGAAAAGCAGGAGCAGAGATGCCAACCCTTCTCCAGGGAAGGGAGCTGTGGAACAGCCGTGCCCAGGCTGGGACCTGGCCTGGAGCCCCGTGTTCTCCACCTTTTGGAGGTGTGGGAGAATTCCCAAAATGCCTCAGGGAAGGGAATCTGACGTTTGTTTCCAAGGGGCACGAGGGGCTGGGATCGTTGTGGGGCAGAAGGGGTGGTTTGCCCTGTTTGGCAGCTGGTTAATGGACAGAGGACCCTGGGAAGGGACAGAGCTGGGATTTTTAGTTGGAAACCCTGCAAGGGGCTGGTATCTCATGTGAGAAGGGTCGTGTGGGGTGTCAGTGTGGAGGAGCTGCCTCTGGCCTGGGTTTTTCCATGAAACTCTACATATTGCTCACCCTGCAGCAAAGGTTTGTATCCTCTCAGGACGGTCCATCTTGCTTAAAAAGCTGGATTTGGAAGCTGCAAAGATGATTATGTGGGGTTGTAGAGGTGGGGACAGACAGGATTTTGCTGGGGAGGGAGTGGGATTTAACAACTTTGTGCTTGCTCTGAGCTGAGAGGATTATTCTGCTGGTTCTGACACAGCTCTCGGGTTTGGATGGTCTTGGGCAAAAGGTTTTCCTCCTTTTTGCCCACTCAGTCCCCAGAATACTTGTGGGTGATCTGCTCTATCTGTGTGTAAGTAGGGGCAGGTTAAAGACAGTGAATCCCAGGCCTGGAGCAAGTTGAGTGGCATCTCTTGAGTGGCCCTTGTGCTGTGCTGGGAGATAAAATCCCGCCTGTTCCTGCCTGAGTGGGAGACACTGGAGGAGAAAACAGGATTGCTGACAAGATAAGGGCTGCCTTATCTATGCAGAGTGTGATTTGGAGCCAGCACCGAGCCCAAACAGTGCAAGAGGTGGAGAAAGCTGATTTAATCTCTTATTCACAGGGTAATTCTGTCAGGTGAAGCCTTTCTAATGTGATGACATTTAAATGTGACTTTTGGTTAATTCTGCCAGATTTGTGCACTGCCAAAGGTATAATGTAGTCAGGGGTGATGAGTTCGGTCTTAAAGGGTTTATTGAGGCAAAATTCCAGCGGTGAGAAGGGACTGCTGCCATCCCACCCCTGGATAAGAGGGTTTTTTGAAGGAGGGGGAGCCGAGGGCTCGGTTTTGCACATCCTTATCCAAGTGTTTCCATGCTGGCGTGAGCAGGGACACAACTCGTGGGATGCTCCTGCTGTAGGACTCGCCTCGCCCGCAAGAGGCTGCTGGTGCAGTTTGGAAACATCCCTAATTCCGCCTCCATCCTCCTCTCCGTTCTCGCTGGAAAGGATTAACAGCGCTGAAACACGGCCAGGACAGCACGGAAAAAGTTGTTTCCCCTCGGAATGTGTGAGGGATGGGCTGTTTTCCAAGTGTGGGAGGCTCCTGGGACAGGGCACGGTGATCCTGGGGGGAAATTCCTGTGATCCCGGAGGGGGAAATGCTTCGGATCCTGGGGAATGGGGCAAAAGAGGGAAAGAGTGGGATGTTGTGTGGGGGAACTGCAGCAGGGCTGGTGCTCAGATCCCACGTTTCACTCGGTGTTTTTGTAGGGTTTGGGGGATCTGGGAGCGATATCCCCGTGGGAATGTCCTGCAGGAGGGGAGGGAAGGACAGCCCCGTTCTGAACCACTGAGTTTAAATTCTGTTTCAGCCGGAGTAAAGGATGCCCCGAGGGGAGAGCAGACACCTGAGAGAGGCAGAGGTGAGTGTTTAGTTGGGGTTGAGGGGTCCTGGCCGTCCCCTCCTCCTGGCCTGGCCTTTCTCTGTGGTTTTGCTCCTACTCCTGCACAAGAACCCGAGTTTGTTTGTGTTATTGCACATCCACAACCCTGGTTCTGTGCCCAGGGACCTGCTGGGAGGCACCTGAGAGCCCTCACTAGGAGAGGAGCTCCTGCATTTGGCACGGGAATAGTTGGGGCTGGGTGGTTATGGAGCAGCAACCCCCCGTGCTGGGCTTTGCTGCTCTTCTCCTGCCAGGGGTGGGAAGCAGCTCCTTGGATCTTGTTCTCCACATGAACTGAGGAGCATCAGTCCTAAAACCAGAGTGTAATTAAAAATAGTTCATCTCTGCTCCCGAGATCTGGTGGGTTTTGTACTCTCTCAGGTCTGGGAAAGGACTTGCTGGTCCAAACCCCACATGTTTGGCTGCCCCTGTGTGTTTTCTGCCCTGCTCGGTCCCATTGCACCCATAAAACCTGCTCTGTGAAATCCCCGGGGGTGTTTTACTTTGAAATGGTTGTGCAGGGAGGGAATGGAGACACGGGATGAGCGTCCAGGCTCCAGCCTCCCCTTTGTGTGGTGATGAAGGAAACACAAAGGCAGTGCTGCACACAACAATCCTTGGATGGATTTGGATAAGACTTGCTGCTATCAGGAGGTTTTCCTGGAGAAGCTTAGATGGTTCTTCAGCTGGAAAAGGAGGAGCTGCCCCAGAGCAGGACATTCCCAGGATCCTGGGATCCCTTTGCCCTCCCACTCCATGCCCAGCAGAGCCCTTGGCATGTCTCCTTTCCTGGGTCCCCAGTGACTCCCTGACACCCCCAAACAAAGGAAAACTCTGATGGTTTCCCAGGAGATTTCAGCACTCATCAGGTAATTTAATTACTTTATTAAGAACAATCTGGGAAACTGATTTGTGACTCGACTTAAATTTTGCAAACATCAAATGTCATTTTTTTAAGTACTGATGCACATTAACATAATGAGGTTATTAGCAACAAAATCCCTGCAATTCCCGGGAAGGGAAGCCTGGCTGGGATGAAAAATCCCAGGTTTTGCCAAGCCTGTGGTCTGGCTCTGACTGTGGGCAACCTCTGCCTGTCTCCTTGGTCAGCCCGGGATGTTCTGCTGAAGGTTCCTCGTGTGACAGATCTGAGACAGGATCTGCCTGATCCCTTTCCAGATTTGGAGCATCGACCTTGGCAATGTCACCCGGCTGCCTGTTCCTCCATTTCCATGTGTTTCCATGTTGGCTCCTGGACTACAGAGTGTCCTGCTCCCTGTCAGGAGACACCCCCCGTGTTTCCACAGGGATTCACTTGCTCTGCCACCCCTCACCCCCTTTTGGGGAACCCTTCAGGCCCCAGGGCTGGAGGGGCCTGTGGTGGCCAGGGCAGAAAGTTGGTTTCCTGTGGCAGCATCACTTGGGTGACAACAAGCCAGGAGCAAATCCCAATCCCTCTGCCCAACTCCCACCTTCCAACCTGGGGGCACATCGTGCAGGGGGGGCTCAAACCACCCAGTTCCCCCCACCCCCCCAGCACTGGGGGCTAAAACCCCTCTAATTTCCTTGTCTGTATTGATGGTCAGGGATGTCGGGTAACCATGGCAACCCATTGATTAGCATCCAGCCCTGCGAGATGAGGAACACGAAGCCCTAAGAATTACAAATGATGCTGGATTGTCTGCTGCCAATTGGCTGATTACTGCCATTTTCTGCCAGGTAGCCCAGCTTTTACAGGCAACCCGGCGGTGTGTAATTACCGTGCTGTGATTGATGCATTGCTATAGTTACTATCTGCTGTGCTCCCTGACTAATAGTTTTTAAATTCCTCTTCAGATGGAAATGCATTGCCTGTAAATGTGAGAGGCAGAGGTCTACAGAGCCAGGGATTCATCCTGAAAGGAGCCGGGCTGGGTGTGGAAAAACGTCTCTGATGGAAAATGTGGTGGTCAAGTGCGTGAGTCACTTGGATCAAACCACTGATGGGGCTGAGAGAATGGGGGGATAAATGAGGCTGTGGGAGGAGGGGGAGCTGTGCTGGCACAAGTGTTTCTCCAGGACTAAAGTATTTGTCACGTGTTGATGGCACATGGTTGCCTTGGAAAAACAAACCCAAAGCAACAAAAACCCCAGCGAGGACAAGGGGGAGAGTTTTGAGCTAAAAGAGGAGGGATTTGGGTGGGATATTGGGAAGGAATTCTTTACAGAGAGGGTAGGGTGGCACAGGGTGCCCAGAGAAGCTGTGGCTGCCCCTGGATCCCTGGAAGTGTCCAAGGCCAGGTTGGAGCAGCCTGGGATAGTGGGAGGTGTCCCTGCCCATGGCAGGGGGGGGGATGGGATGATCCTTCTCATCCAAACCATTCCAGGATTCTGGGAACAAACCAACACATAAAGACACCACACCCCCCTGCCTTGGATCTGAGCAGGATCCCGGATCCCACATCCCAAAGGAGGGAGCAGGGACACATTTTACCACCAAAGAGATGCAGCCCATGGGGTGAGCACAGAGCTGAGCTCAGAACACCAGTGCTGCTGCCCCCCATCCTCCTGCAGGGACCACAGGGGGGTGGGTGCTGCCCTGCAGGGCTGGAGGGTTGTCCTTCCAGAGGTGAGACCACCCCAGCTGCCCCTCAGTGCTCCACAGGTGCCCTGGGAAGGGCCCAGGTAGATCCTGGACCACTCAGAGATGGACTTTGCCTCTCCTGGGGTGAGGATTCCAGGCAGTGCTTCAGCCCTCACCCCTCCCCTGCTCCCCCCGGGGTGTTGCCTCTGGTGTTTGAACATCTCATAACCTACACAAAGTTAAAAGGGGTTTGTTTCCTTTCAGACCGAGTGCAGCCAGGGTAATTTAGTAGAAAAATGTCATGCTAATGCAATTCAAAGTTCAAATGATCTTTCATTTTGAGGGAGAGGAGAATGTGTGTGCAGTCAGAATGCTAAAACCCACTCCTTGCCCTGCAATTCAAATAGAAATACGAGCTTTGGGGGATACATAAGTCACATGAAATACTGTGAGTGAAACAGAAAATGAATAAAAATGATCCGGAAGCCATTTATTAGCATTGCTGGGGGGCAAATCCAGCTCGGAACAAGTGTAGCAGCAGTCAGGAGTGTGTTGGGAAGGAGAAGGTGGCATGAAATTACAATAACACGGAAATAATGAGAAAAACTTATCAGCAAGACGTTTTTCATATTAATATCTAAACGTTGCAGCCCAGGTGCTCCTTCCCTTCTCCTTCCCAACCCCTCTCCACATTCTGGGAGTGCTCAGTGGAGAGTGGCACGTTGTAATGGAGCTCTGGATCCTCTGCCAGGGCTGGTTTGGGGCTGGTTGTGGTGGCAGCAGCCACACAAGGAGCAGCTCCACTCCATGTCTGAGGATGTTTTAGGTTTGGAGCCCCTGGGATGACTTTGTGCACTTGTGTTCTGTCTCTTTGTGCGAGTTAAACCTCAGGTTGAAGGTGGCTGGTGAGGTTTGAGAGTTTTATCTTCCCAAAAAGCACTGAAGGAAGCAAAGCAGGGGTTGGGAAGGGGATTAAACCAGGCACCACAGGTTTTGCAGGGAAAAGGAAGGTCTCAGCAGGCAGAGAGGGTTCAGTGGGCAGCTGGAAGGGAGAAATAATCTGAGATCAGTGAAAATCAGCAGCTGCCTTTTCTCCATCCTGTTTGAAGCAGAGGAAGGGGGAAGTTGTGTGACATTGAGGGAGATGGTTCTGAGCAGAATCACTTGAGCAGGTCCAGGAGACAACATCAGTAGGAATTTCCTCCTGGAAAGGGTGTCAGGCTTTGGAAGGGGCTGCCCATCCCTGGATGGGAGGGCTGGACGTGGCACTCGGTGACAAGGTGGGGATGGGGCACAGCTTGGACTGGACTGGACTTGGATTCAGGTGTTTTCCAGCCTGAACTCTGTGATTCAGGATGGACCAGCAGAGCCTCCACTGCTCCCTGGGAAGTCGTTGGAGGAAATTCCCAGGTGCCAAAGTCCTCCTGTCTCTCCTGGAATCTGCAGGTGAGTTTCCCTCCAGCCACAGCAAACCAGCTCTGAGTTTCCTTGCCTTTATTTTCCCTGCAGAGCCTTGTCCTTTGGGTCTCCCCTGCCCTCCCTCCCTCCTCCTCTCCGTGTCACCCTCTCAGTGGATAATATTTCCAGCTCCATGGTTTTATTGGTGCCGACAGAGGTTTAACACTCACATAAAGCTTTCAAGACCTGTGATTAAAAGTCAATAATGGAAGCGTTCACTGGTCTGCTTAGAGAAGGAGGGAAGACAGCAGGAAAAACATCTCCTGAAGAGGTGGTTGGGAGGGAGATGGGGCTGTAGGTCACGGAATTCACACAATCATGGGATGGGTGGGGCTGGAAGGGACCTTAAAGCTCATCTGGGACACCTTCCGCCACACCAGTGTTAAAATAATGATCCCTAAACTCCTCCTCCCTGGCAAGGCAGGGAAATTCCATCTGGTGAGAAAACGCTTAAGGGTTGTACTTAAAACACACTTCGCTTCCCAAATCCCTGAGCAGAGTTGTGTCCTTAGCTGTTGTTAATTGGGAGGATGTGTAATTTCAAGGCTCCTGAAATAGTTAAATGTGTGTGTCCACGAAGGTATTACCTTGGTAATTGGGCTATAAAATGGTACATACACACTAAAGGTTCCTGTCTGGTGATGCCCTACTAATCTGCAGAGCAAAATGAGATTTTTCTTTAATCCCGGAATGTGTGTGTTGCTGAATTCAGAGTTTTCCCGGGTGTATTGTACAAATCTGCAAAGTAATGTAATATTTTAACAAGAAATTTTTATATTACAATCCCGTATTTAGTATAGCTCTGCCCTGAGTCCTCTGGACGACTGTTTGTGTCTGATTGTTAGAGAGAAAAGGCAATTGCAGAGAGAAAATGAGACTCAAGGAAACTCTTTTGGAAGTTGAGAGGGGCTGTGGGGTGAGGACAAATGGCTGATTGCCTGGGCTTGGTGAAAGCTCTTTGGATATTCCACTTTTTCTCACTGCATTTGACATTTCCTTGTCTGTGAAACCACCCCAGATGTGTTTTGTGGCCTGGAGCACGAAAATTAATATTCTGGGGAGTTTTAATCCCCTGTGCTTTTCGTCTGTGTGTGTGTTTGGATAATCCTGAGACAGGAATTGGGCTCTTGGGGTGAAAACTGCACCATTAAATAGATTCCTGTTTCCAGCAGCTGAAAAACTCTAATTTAATTTAATACATCCATTTCCCTCCCTTTGGACTCCAAAATGTGCTCAGCTCTTCCCTTCCTCAGGACCCACCTCAGAGCTCAGGTGATACTTGGATACACTTTGGATTTGCCTTTACAATAATCCAGCAGGGCAAGACTGTGGTTAACACAAGAAAACACATTTTCTGACCTAAAAATGCTGAGGGTCAGCTTTAATAAAGGTATTTCAGTGGCTGGACCCTCCTGGAAATGATGTAGGAAGGATGGAAGAGCCTTTGCTTCGCACTCTCTGGTTCTCCTGGGGGAGCCAGACCAGGCCTTTGTAATTAAGGAGTAGACGAGAGAAAAAAATGACACAAAAATAATAATAATTGCCAGCTAAGATGTAAATAGCTCTTACAACCCACTGCTTGAGGCTGTGCCTCCCATGCCCTGGCACAGAGCTGGGAGCTGGAGGCTTTGGGGGCTCAGGGAAAGCTTCTGCAAAGCCTCTGTTAGGTTTTGTCACGTTTGGGGCTTGGCAAACTGCTTAAATGCCTCTGGGACTCTCCGTGCAGGAGGAAGATAATATTTACTGATCGCTCCCATTGTTCAGCTCCTTGTGGCGGGTGTAGAGCGCTGTCATAAACATCGGGGATGGAAAGCGAGCCCAGACACGGGGTTTTTCACCCGCTCCTCGTGTTGCTGCTTTCCCTTCTCACCAGCACCGAGCTGGGTGTTATTATTGTACCACGGGCTTTAAGCCTAATGTGGGTTTGGTTTAGATTTGTCTCGGGGACACAGAGGGAGGGGGGTCTCTCCCGGCTCGGGGAAGGATCCCAGGGAGATCAGAGGCTGGTGGCCCTGCTGGGAATGGCTTTGTGGTGCTTTGGGGTGAAGGAGGGAAGGATCCAGCTGTAAAGGACCTGCTGAGCCTCGGGTGGCCCCTGTGAGCCCCAGATGTGCTTGAGGAGCCGGGTGGGAAAACATCCCAGCACCCACACGAAGGCTTTTCCAGCCTCGGGGAAGCTGGAGCTTCGTAAAATGGTGTTTGTTCTTAGGTGTGAATTCGAGGGAAAAGATGTTGTTGTGCAGAACCCAAACTGCTTCAGCCACTGGGGAGATCTGTGCTGGAGCAGAGCAGGGATTTGGGCATAAACATCAGGATATCGGGACAAACGGCCTGCAAGGGAGCCTGACCCACGGAGAGGGATCCTGACCCATGGAGAGGGATCCTG